>JXCR01131935.1:36203-54118 GCA_002079205.1 Phalaenopsis hybrid cultivar
AAATAAAATTGGAACTTCTATGAGAGCAAATAGCTTTTTGTAGAGATAAAATAGGTTGTAGTTATGCTCCTCATTCAATAATTTCAATAATTTTCTCTCTCTTCTGATCTTCTCTGCATTGTTTCTTAAATAATGTACCGAGTGACCTTAGCATAACAAATATTCAATTTATTCTTTTGAGCAACTGCATCTTTATGTTGAATGTCTTTTTGATTGGTGAAAATGATAATATTGAGATTGGTCCTCATGTTTTGAAATTTTTAGTGGCCTTGACCATTTAAAGTATTCATAATTTTGAATCTCTATTAAATATTACTTCTGGATGTGTTTAGTGGAGTGTGATTAGATGTCTCATGTTGATTTTGATGAAAATGATGTTTTTCTTTTGACTTTACTCGCTTCATTCTCTGGGAGGTCTGCGCAATTTCTTAAAAATTGTGTTTGTGCTTGCCAGAAGATTATTCAAATTGACTTGGATGTGCTTTAATAGCTTCATCAACAGTGATTTGAGCTTCAACGATGAATGAGGCTAGTATAAGAGCGAAATGTATCTCGCATCAATATGGGCCGAAAAGTCCAGGCTATAACCCTCCAAGGAAGGCGCCCTATAATAGCTCTAGATCTACTTCTAAAATTTGACGAGCTATAGTAGGGAATCTTTGAAAATATTGTTTGAGTGAATTTTCATTTTGAGAAATTCTAGAAAGATAGAGAAGAGTTTTTGATAATTTTTGGATTTATTTAAAATTATTCCACAGATGGATGAGTGATACTAGCAATGTTTAGGAGGTCAATTTTTTGAACCAACAACAGCAACAAAACCTTTATCTCCATTGCATCCTATTTAGTGTCATATTTTCATTTAATTCTAATAAATCATTTTTTATACAATATGCCCAAGTCGAATATAAAACATCTACTATTCTAATAAGATCATCAGATGATCGACGTTTAATGTGACCAAACCATTTAAGACGACGCTCTCTAATTTTGTCTGTCACCGGAGCTACACCAACCCTATCACAAATATATTCATTTTGCATTGCTTCTCCAAGTGTAAAGCCACTGATTCACCTAATCATTCTCATCTCGACAACACTTAACTTAGTTTTATGCTTCTCTTTTAAAGCCAACATTCAGCGCCATATAGCATTGCAGGTCTGATCACCCTCTTATAAAATTTTCTTTTCTGTCTAAGCGATACTTTTTTATTAAACTATTGGCCCGAAGCATTCCTCCACTTCAACCAACCAACTTGAATTCTACTAATAACATCCCCATCAATATCACTATNTCTATCTAATTTTGTCTGTCACCGGAGCTACACCAACCCTATCACAGATATATTCATTTTGCATTCCTTCTCCAAGTGTAAAGCCACTCATTCACCTAATCATTCTCATCTCGACAACACTTAACTTAGTTTTATGCTTCTCTTTTAAAGCCAACATTCAGCGCCATATAGCATTGCAGGTCTGACCACCCTCTTATAAAATTTTCTTTTCTGTCAAAGCGATACTTTTTTATTAAACTATAGGCCCGAAGCATTCCTCCACTTCAACCAACCAACTTGAATTCTACTAATAACATCCCCATCAATATCACTATCACTTCGAACAATTGACCCGAGATATCTAAAGCGTTCACACCTTTTAATAATTTGATCACCCATACTTACATTTCTGTCACTAGAGCTACTACTACTAAAATTACATTCCATGTATTCAATTTTAATTCTATTCAAACGAAGGCCTTTATACTCCAAGGTTGACCTCCATAATTCAAGTTTTTCCTGAGCTTTTTGAACCGATTGAGAAAAATTTTCAGTATAAGGAGGGGCTCCAGGAGAAATGTTCTCTATCCGAGGGTCCCTATTTGGGATTGATCTTGGGGTAGATGAATCTCACCCATGCGCTAATACTGGTTGCTAAGCTTTACTCAGAAGCTGAAGAATCTCATTTTGAGATTCTTTCATTTTCCTCATGCGGTCTTTTAGGGGCAAAGAAGAGGCATCTTCACCAGTAGGGCAATGGCTTCAGGGGGAAAAATGTAGAGGCTTGTCGCCCTGATTATGAGATTTCCCTTGAAATGGTTGGTGTTGGTGTGTGAGATTCTATTGTTACGGGTATTAGGCTTTTTAGCCATTGAAAGTATGGCTGTCAAAAACGACTTGTTGTTCACGAAGAGCTCGTGTTGAGGTCGTTGAGAAGCTCATGTTCGATTCTTTCGCTAAATTAATGAGTCGGACCCAAAAATTTTTTTGACCTCGATATATAAATGAGCTTAACACAAAAAAAAAATTTTCATTCGTGTTTGGCTCGTTTTGGCTCGAAATGCTACTCATCAATATGTATGTATGTATGTATATATATATATATACATATATACATACATATATACATACATATATATTGATGAGTAGCATTTTAAAAAAAAATTAACTGACTACAAGACTATAGACTTATAATCGATTAAAATTATTAAATAAAAAATAGAATAAAAATATATTAAATTATATTTAAATGATGTTTTAATATAAACAATAAGGTTAAAATCTTGCCCCAACCCTTAACATCCTACGACTGCGCAATTAGGGTTGCCAAGTCGACTCTTTTTTTGTGAACAGCTTGTGTTCGACTTGTTTAGCAAACGAGCTGAAGACGAACACACTTGTGTGTTCGAAATATTAACGAGCCGAACACGAACAATAATATTGTTTAATGAGCCGAACACCAGCCGAGCCTGGGCTCGCTCGTGTTCGGCTCATTTACACCTCTAGTTGAAAGTATATTTACACTTCTATAAATAAGAAAATATAGCAAAGTAAATTGAGATTTTATTTCCCACGGACAACTCCAAACTGTTGCGTGCCAGAAAATTTACGACGATTTGTATGAAAATTCATCACATAAATAAGAAAATATAGGAAAGGGAGACCGAGATTTTTATGTGAAAAAACTATTAGAGGAAAAAAAACCTAGTTTAGTCAAAGTATTCAACTTTATGTTTGTATGTACAAGGTACGCCCTTCTCTCATGACAGGGAGAACGAGATTTCAATTTTATACTAAAATCTATACTTATCTTTTTATTGCTAAAAATATGTGTTAGGAAATTCAACAATAGCTGTAGTTTGACAATAACAGTTGCAAGTAATGGTTACTGATAGTCGATGGTCGGTGGTGGCAATTGGTAATGGCGTGTTGTGGTTGACAGTAGCTAACGGTTACAGAGGCTGGTAATCGGTGGTGACAAGTGGTGATAGCAAGTTGTAGTTGACAATGATAAACGATTTTGTGGCTGGTGGTCGACGGTGGCTGGCGGCTACAGAGGCCAGTAGTTACTCTCGAAGTCTTCTTTCCAGAACAGACTCTAGAATTTCACTTTTCTTTCTTTTTCTCTCCCCCCCTCTCCAAGTGAAGAGAGGGGGCCTATTTGTAGCTTATTAGGGAGGGGCATTTTATTTTTTTGGGGTACATAACTTATCTAACAATCAGATTGGATGACCCATGCTATTCCTTCTCTATCATAGCTGATTTATAAGGATTTAAGTGTCTTAAAGACCCCAGAACTTGACAATCTTAGCCTTGTTGGATTTCTCTTATCGAGACACTTAGTTTAATTATAACTATGCCAAATTTGAAGTTCATTTGGCCATTGCATTGTTGATCTAAAACCTCCAATTGTGCTTCAACGGCTTGNTAGAATTTGACAATCTTAGCCTTGTTGGATTTCTCTCATCGAGACGCTTAATTTGATTATAATTATGCCAAATTTGAAGTTCATTTGGCCATTGCATTGTTGATCTAAAACCTCCAATTGTGCTTCAACGGCTTGATCTGGGCTTGATTGGATCCAAATTGAATTAATTTTAGAGTCGTTTGTCTTGCCGAGACGCTTAGTTTGATTACAAATTGATGAAATCAGAGCTTGGATAGTCATGAATTTAAATTTGGAAGATTTATTATAAAAAATGCATGGGGATTCATGTTAATCATAAAAATTTGTTGATGACACATTGGATATCATTGGAACTATTCATCTAATATAATAATTTTTTAAATCATCCTTTATAATTTTTTCATGCATTCATTTTAACTTTCCTTTTTTTTTTCAATGCTTAACATGGGTACTAATGACTTTTTAGTGTTGATCATGCATATCCATACAATATAATATGCTTAATTGTGAGTTTAATAAATNCTTTGCAATGCTTAACATGGATACTAATGACTTTTTAGTGTTGATCATGCATATCCATACAATATAATATGCTTAATTGTGAGTTTAATAAATTTCTCATTTAGTCATTATGACGTCTCCTTATGAGTTATTGAGGCACTTCTCTCTTTTAACTACCCACGCTACTTTAGAAGTTGTATTCATATATATATATATATATATATATATAATTTTATTTTGTGTGATACATTAATACACTTAAACTATTATACCCAGGCATCCTTTTTATTTTTAATAATATCGCTGTATTCTTATTAATATAACACTCGCTAAATTATATATCATATTAGTACTAAATCATCAATCATCCAAACATCTTCTCCATGATTTAATTTTAACATGTTTTAGCTGATGCTTCATTGATTAGAATTATATCATCTACAAAAAATTGCATCAAGGCTCCTCACTTTGATTATCATTTATAAGAGTTTTCGTAATTAATACAGAAAATATTGAGTTGANAGATGCTTCATTGATTAGAATTATATCATCTACAAAAAAATGCATCAAGGCTCCTCACTTTGATTATCATTTATAAGAGTTTTCGTAATTAATACAGAAAATATTGAGTTGATGTTAATCTTTTGTGTACTGTTTGTGCAATTGAGAACAATTTGGTCACTCATTAACTTTTTATAATACTAGTGTTGCAATATTTATATATATACATCTTCAATAACTTCAACTCACTTTGACACAGCCAAGATTTGAAGAGGGAAAATCGAGAATTGAGATAATTTTACTTCACAATGCAGCGTGTAAGCCTCGAATTAAAAGATAAAAATATTAAAGATTAAAAATGATTCATGAATATTTCATGAATCATCAATATGTTCACTCTTCATAATCNCAACTTCAACTCACTTTGACACAGCCAAGATTTGAAGAGGGAAAATCGAGAATTGAGATATTTTAACTTCACAATGCAGCGTGTAAACCTCGAATTAAAAATAAAAATATTAAAGATTAAAAATGATTCATGAATATTTCATGAATCATCAATATGTTCACTCTTCATAATCATATTCTATAAAATCACATAGTAACTAAAAAAAATTATATCTTAAATGTTATTCTAAAGTGAAACTGTGGAACAAGATTCAAGATAAATGCTCAATTGAAATTTAAATATAAAATGAGGATCATTATCTATAATGGCCTCTTTCTCACTTTCACTTTTTTAAAAGAAGTCATCATATGTATTAAAAAAAAAAAACTAAAAGAAAATAATAAAAAAATAATAGAAAAATTATCAAAGATAAAAAATAAACATAAAGAAAGTTTAGAAACAAGATTGAGAAAAAAAAAAAAAAACTTAAAACCTATAAAATNCATAATGACCTCTTTCTCACTTTCTCTATTTTAAAAGAAGTCATCATATGTATTAAAAAAAAAAAAACTAAAAGAAAATAATAAAAAAATAATAGAAAAATTATCAAAGATTTGTGAAAATTTTAAAAGTAAAAAATAAACATAAAGAAAGTTTAGAAACAAGATTGAGAAAAAAAAAAAAAAACTTAAAACCTATAAAATAGATAAACAACATATAAAAATAAATTTAAAAATAATGAAACATAAATGAAAATAAGAACTTAAATAAAAACAAGAAAAATTGTCATTTTGTCGGTTTTCTATTAGGAAAAGTCCCTAAACAAAATGGTCAAAAGAGAATTTGATATTTGACTTGCACTCGCTCCTCTCGCTCAAATGACATCTTAATCTGATGCATTTTTCCATCTCTCACTCAAACATAAGCGAATCTCACTCCCTCCTATTCACTTGTGCTCTATATTTCTTGCACGCTTGATCTCACTAACCTGACCTAAATAGAGAGGTTTCAGATCTCTTAGTGATCTGNCCTATAAAATAGATAAACAACATATAAAAATAAATTTAAAAATAATGAAACATAAATGAAAATAAGAACTTAAATAAAAACAAGAAAAATTGTCATTTTGTCGGTTTTCTATTAGGAAAAGTCCCTAAACAAAATGGTCAAAAGATTAAGGAATTTGATATTTGACTTGCACTCGCTCCTCTCGCTCAAATGACATCTTAATCTGATGCAATCAATGACTCTTTTTCCATCTCTCACTCAAACATAAGCGAATCTCACTCCCTCTTATTCACTTGTGCTCTATATTTCTTGCACGCTTGATCTGACTAACCTGACCTAAATAGAGAGGCTTCAGATCTCTTAGTGATCTGAAATGATATATGTATAATATAAGATATATTAATACTATATTATAATATCGTATTACAAAATAATATCTGTTTTTGTATCAACTTATTAGAGGCGTCCGCCTTTAATGCCTGGGGCATAAAGCCTCTTGGTGTATGCCTCTATAATAAAGGCGTAGGCTTCACTATAGATACTGAGGCACACACCTCAAGATGTCTTTTGTGCATCTATATCAAGGCGTTCCTTCAGGGGCATGCCTCGATTATTTTCTTAAACGCCATGCAAAAGCTTGTTTGTATTAATGCACACCAAATTAAAAATCATTTCTTTGTTTTAAATTTTTTTTCATTAACTTTATAATAAANCATTAATACTATATTATAATATCGTATTACAAAATAATATCTGTTTTTGTATCAACTTATTAGAGGCGTCCGCCTTTAATGCCTGGGGCATAAAGCCTCTTGGTGTATGCCTCTATAATAAAGGCGTAGGCTTCACTATAGATACTGAGGCACACATCTCAAGATGTCTTTTGTGCGTCTATATCAAGGCGTTCCTTCAGGGGCATGCCTCGATTATTTTTTTAAACGCCATACAAAAGCTTTTTGTATTAATGCACACCAAATTAAAAATCATTTCTTTGTTTTAAATTTTTTTTCATTAACTTTATAATAAAAAAATTTGCTCTCATAGTAGAGCTTCCCGGCATGACACCAATTTACTTAATTGAAATTCACGTAATCTTTTAAGCTTATGTTTCATTATTCTCCACCATTGATGCATTGTTGAGAGAAGTTAGATTCCTTTACAGCTAGAGTATAGCAGTTGCTAAATAGTGCTTAGAAACTTTAAATTTGTGCTGAACTCCAATTTAAAGAATCTGAGGACTAATTTGACACTTTTATAGACTATGAGACTAAAGCAGTCCTATGTAAATAGTCGGGACTTTTTGGCACTTTACTCTAAAAATATATCAGCTGCCTCGAACTTGTTATTGTTGCTCATTTGTTAAATGGTTTTGATCTGGAAAAAAAAAAAAACAGTTTTCATAATAATATTTCATATTCTTCAGGAAGGATTTGCTTTCGCTCATTGCACAACATGCAAGGCTCCCTACTACTTGAGGGTCCACGTGCTTGCAGACCGGAAGTGGCGCACCCTAAAGTTCCGTTTCTTTGTGACCCGCGACATTTTGTTCATTTTTGTCGTTGTTCAACTTGTAAGTTCGTGTTAAGCCACTTGACGAACGTAGATAAATATCTGATCTTCCACATCCCACCCTAACTAAGAGAAAAAATACTTATCCCTAAACACTTGCAGGTTATTTCCTCATTGGGTTACCTCGTGTATTTGATCGATAACTATCAGCAGTATTGGTTACGGTTAGCTTGGGGCTTTGACAGCAAGCTCAGTTTCTACTACATATGTGGTAATGTGTCCCTAAACAGATTTGATACGGTGACTACTATTGGCCTTTTGTTTTGTATTTTTTTGATGGGGCATTTGCATACATAACACGGAATTCTTATATATTTTAATGCATAGCACTCAAATCTTTGATTTCACATAAAAAAAATAGCACTATTACTACTTTTTAGAAGTCAAATACACCTTTCACGCATAGGTTTAAAGCACCAAAGTGTTATGTATGTAAATAAAAAAGTTTAGGTGTGAGACATTTAAATACGTAAGAATTCTGTGCTATGTATGTAAATTTCCCTCCTTTTATATACTATGGCATCCTCTGTTTGAGGTGATTTGGACTACACTGTTTCACTTCATTTGCCCTTTTCAAGAGAATCTGAACATTTTGGGTCTGTTCATTGTTTTCCAAAAAAGATCTTTATGATGTGTTGCTTAAAAGATTTGNGAAGAATTCTGTGCTATGTATGTAAATTTCCCTCCTTTTATTTACTATGGCATCCTCTGTTTGAGGTGATTTGGACTAAACTGTTTCACTTCATTTGCCCTTTTCAAGGGAATCTGAACATTTTGGGTCTGTTCATTGTTTTCCAAAAAAGATCTTTATGCTGTGTTGCTTAAAAGATTCGGAGCAATCATTTATTTATTAATTAATAGGGGCTTTTAAATTCGTACGACACAATTCATATGTATTTTTATANGCAATCATTTATTTATTAATTAATAGGGGCTTTTAAATTCGTACGACACAATTCATATGTATTTTTATATGTAAGGCTTAAACATTCATATTTGTATGCATACCACTGAAATCTTTAACATCATATGAAAAATACCATAATCATTATATTTTTAAGAGTGAAAATACAGCTTCTCATGCATAAGTTTATGACACCAATGTGTCATAAGAGTTAATATCAAAATTTGAGTGTTAGATACATAAATACATAACATTCTGTGTAAATTTCCCTAATTAATGTGTGTGTTAATTATTTGTTTATGGAAAACCATTATATTTCTTTGATTTTGTTACTTAGGAGTGAAACACTGAACTAGTGAGTGAGGTGTTTGGAGATTTTTTGTCGGCAATCAAAGTAAGGAAAATCCTTATAAGGAATAACCGTGCCTCTGAAGTACTATATCATAAGCTGATACCATAAATACTTCAAAGAAAAAATTTATAAAATTGTAATTAGGTTGATTATTTTGTGTGAAACCAATTGTTTGATAGCAAAAAGTCAGTGATAGTTAAGTTGCATATGATGGAAATAATAATGGTATGATTTGTGATAAAAGGAGGTAGGGTAAATTATGAAAATAGTTATATTATATAAACTCTTGTAATGACTCCTATTGAGATAAATATTTGTCAACTTCATTGAGGTAATTTGGATATCACAACAAATGGTTCAAAAATACTCCTTAGGAGTGTAATAAACCAAAGGTAGCATGGATATAAGTTTCGTACTATTTTTTGAAATTTATTACCTTAGTTCTTAGCAGGAATTAGTGATAAATTAAAATTCACAAACTGAGAATCCAAGTTGTTGGGCAAATAACGATGATGATGATATTTAATATGCTGTATTTATTGACTTTTTTTGTTCTATTCTTCAAACATTTGGGAATTGCATTATTTTGGAACTGAAGATACTTATTTCACGACGTGCTGTCATTTCAAAGCAGCGTCATGTATCAGCATGCTTGACTATAGTTAAATATAAAAAACCAAAGTAACCAAAATGTTCTGAGAAAGAAATAAAATTCAAACTCTCTCCTTTTTTCTTGATAAATATTTGCAGGTGCTCTTATGTTCTTTGCTTTGCTTGGGCTGTCGGGATGTTTCATAACTTGTTATGATCGACGGGTGCGTAATGATTTGGCACAACCTTGTCGAGAATTATGTCTCTGTTGCTGCCATCCTGGGTAAGATTGTTGTGTTACATTTGTTTAAACTTGCATGATTTCATTAATTTGCATTACACATCCTATCATAATAGCTAATACATGTACAAAAGGCTGAAATTGTTAAATGAGTAGCTCAAAATGAATATTAAAGACCAGTAGTTCTATAGTTTTACTGTCTGGAACATTTTCTCATGCATTGCAGTTACAATATGTTAATATTGTCATTTTTTTTCATTGTTATGCAAATTGTTGTTTGCATGAAATGAACTTGGTATTTAATGTTTAGCATTTTATGAGTGTTGCTTTGCTTTATTGAATCAATGTAGTTCGCTTTAGTGTTGTCAGTTGTGTTATTTTATTATGTTCATGGTGATGTCAACTATATAATGAGCTTTTTCATGCCTGGATTCTGGTGTACTAAAATGGCAAAAACCGTAACCCATTTGTTCTCACATTTGTCAGAGAATTTGGAGAAAACATAGCTATTTAGGAATTGATTGTTTATTTGGAATCTAGTGGGCTCATTAGTTTGAATGATTTGGTCCAGTGAGGAAATCAGGGAAGAGAAGCTTATATGGAAGACTCAGTGCTGTGGGATGTTATCAAAATAAAATTTATAATTACAAAAAATTCTGATTATATAATTTTCTATAGTAGGAAAGTTTACTAAAATGTTTAATTAGTTTAAAACTTTGTGCGTTAGCTTCTATTATATAGAAACCTTGTATAGCCTTGAAAGTGGAGTTAATAAAAATAAATCTCTCGTAATTAACAGGTGCTTTTTTTCATGGTTGCCCCCAACAAAAATTGTTAAAAATTACACTAAAAGTGATCTTAGGAAGGTGTATTTGATAGATAACAAGGCTTGTAGTAGTTTTGGAAAGTCTGATGTTGATATGAAATTGTCAAATGGATCAATTAGGAAATTGAATGAAGTTAAACATGTTTCATGTTTAAAGAAAAATCTGATTTTTCTGAATTAGCTTGCAAGGTCAGGGTATGTGATCACTTTCATAGGTGATTTATGGTAGGTGACTAAAAATGTAATTATTATGGCTCAAGGCAATATTGAATGCATCCTTTATTTGATCAATGATATGTTTGAGTCAATTGGAGTAGTTGGAACAAAGGTTGAAGCAGGTTTCTGGCACTGCGGGCTTGGTCATATGGGTTAAATGGATGAAGTCCCTCCGTTCTAAAAGCAAACTTTAGAGTTCAAATCCTATAGACTTAGATTTTTTTAAAATTGTATGTACGATAAGCAAAAGAAGGTTATGTTTTCTTATTGTAAGTCAAAGTTGATGTGCAAACATTGGCGTTAGTGTATACTGATGTATGTGATTCTACTCGAGTTCTATCTATTGGAGATTCTTTATATTATCGCTTTCATTGATTATAACACCCGAAAGGTATATGTATGCACTTTCTGAATATAAATATGTTGTATTTAAGAAGTGGAAAGTCATGGTCGAGAATGAGACTTATTTGAGGTTAAAGTGTTTCATATCAGATGATAGCGACGAGTATCGTGATAAAAGATTCATAAGTTATTGTGCTTCAGTATGAATCAAACATGAGTTCGTTGTTCCAAGGACACCATAATAAAATGGTGTTGCTGAGCACATGAATTAACCATCAAGTGCATGTCAGGAGTATGAGGTTGCATGTTGGTTTGCCAAAATAATTTTGGTTAAAAGCGGCGGACACTGTAATGTATTTGATAAATCGTGGTCCATCCGTACTTTTGAATGTAGACTTACTTGAATAAACTTGGAGTGACAAAAATGTGGATCTATCTAACATAAAGTATTTGGTTGTTTATCATAAAGTGACAAAAACATAGATCTATCTAACATGAAAGTATTTTGTTATTAATCATATGTTCATGTTGATGTGGGATCCAAGAGTAAGCTTGATTCAAAATCTCTCAAATGCACTTTTCATTGAGTATGACTTAGATGAATTTGAATATTCATTAGGATCAGGGATATCACATTCAATAAAATGGAGATGTACAATGACAAAAACAGAACTCAGGATTTTTCATCGATTACTTTTGAAGATCCTTCCAAGTATGTTGAGATAGAAGACTCGAGCAATCATTAAGATGGGTAAGAAAATGTGCTTTTATTTGATAAAGCACAAAATGTTCTTCAGACACCTATTGAAATCAGGTTTAGAAGAATCACATGATCGGTATTAAAGTCTTTCTCCTTCTTTGTACCATCTATTACCGATGATAGTGACGAACCAGAGTGTTATGATGAGATCACTTAAGTTGAACTTAGGAGTAGGAGATTGTCATTGATTAAAAATGCAGCTGCAAATTTCAAATCAGACATGAGAATTAACAAACTACCAGATAACAAAAAAGATGTTGCACAACAATTGTGATTACAGGCTAGTAAAAGAGTCAGATGTTAGCAAGTGCTACAAGACAAGGCTTGTTGTGAAGGGATTTCGACAAAAATGAAAGAGTTAACTGCACTGAGATATTGTCACCGATAGCAAAGATGACAATTATCAAAGTTATGTTGAGCTTAGTAGCAGAGGAATATCTATATCTAGAGCAGTAAAGGCAACATTCGTACGTGATGATTTAGAAGAAACATTCTACATGATGCAACGACAAGTATATGAAGTCTCAGGAATGAAGATATAATCTGTAGATTAAAAAAACCTTTATGGGTTGAAACAGACGTCAAGACAATGATGCAAGAGATTTGACGTGTTTATGTCAAATAGTGGGTACACGAATTATCAGTCATATCATTGTTGTTTCATTAAATGTTGTGATAATTGTTATATTGTGTTTTTTTTATATTTGAAAGACATGTTGATTGTATGAGCAGATATGTAGAAGACCATTGACTTAGAAGGGAAATTATCAAGGGAATTTGAAATGCATGATTTAGGTCCAATCAACAAAATTCTAGGTATGAGAATCTATAGGGACAGGCGTGCAGGTATATATCTTAGATAGAATATATTGAGAAGTTTCTATCATATTCAACTTGAGTGAGATAAAATATGTTTATACCCCTTTTATATATTTACTTTAAACTATTTAAGGATTAATCGTCTAAATCTGAAAAAGAGCAAACACAGTTAAGATGAACTCTATATGGTTCAATAGTTAAAAGTTTGGTGTATGCGATGATATGTACAAGATCAACTATTGCACACACAGTGGGAGTGATCAACCAGTACATGGGTAATTCAAACAAACATTATTTAGAGGCGGTAAAATACCTTCTCAGATACTAAAAAGAGACAATCAACAAAACAGTTTGCTTAGAAAATATAATGATTAATTTACATAGATGCTTATATTCAGATCTGGTAGGAGATATTGATGGTGGAAGTAGTACATGTTATATTTTAACTTTGAGGAACACAACAGTGAGTTGAGTTATCAGGCTATAGAAGATTGTTGCATTATTGACTACAAAAGCTGAGGATATTATTATCACTGAGACTAACAATAGAATGATTTGACTACAGAGCTTTATGGCAGAACTGGAGGATGAGCAAGGGACCTAGAAAATAACGCCCTATTTTATGTCAGGATGAAACACATTTAGCTAAGTTATAATTTCATTCTTTCAATCTTAAATAATGATTAATTATCTTTAGAGAAGATACAAATAACTCATAATTCTGCAGATATGTTGACTAAAGTTGTAATAGTTGAGAAATTAAATTTCTTCTTGGCTTCAAGTGAAGTTCAGGAAGATCGCGACAAGAATGAGCTACCTACACTTCACAACTGTGAAGATNTGACATGTTGATTGTATGAGCAGATATGTAGAAGACCATTGACTTAGAAGGGCAATTATCAAGGGTTTTTGAAATGGATGATTTAGGTCCAATCAACAAAATTCTAGGTATGAGAATCTATAGGGACAGGCGTGCAGGTATATATCTTAGATAGAATATATTGAGAAGTTTCTATCATATTCAACTTGAGTGAGGTAAAATATGTTTATACCCCTTCAATATATTTACTTTAAACTATTTAAGGATTAATCGTCTAAATCTGAAGCAAAGCAAACACAGTTAAGATGAACTCTATATGGTTCAACAGTTAAAAGTTTGGTGTATGCGATGATATGTACAAGATCAACTATTGCACACACAGTGGGAGTGATCAACCAGTACATGGGTAATCCAAACAAACATCATTTAGAGGCGGTAAAATACCTTCTCAGATACTAAAAAGAGACAATCAACAAAACACTTTGCTTAGAAAATACAATGATTAATTTACATAGATGCTTATATTCAGATCTGGTAGGAGATATTGATGGTGGAAGAAGTACATGTTATATTTTAACTTTGAGGAACACAACAGTGAGTTGAGTTATCAGGTTATAGAAGATTGTTGCATTATTGACTACAAAAGCTGAGGATATTATTATCACTGAGACTAACAATAGAATGATTTGACTACAGAGCTTTATGACAGAACTGGAGGATGAGCAAGGGACCTAGAAAATAAAGCCCTATTTTATGTCAGGATGAAACACATTTAGCTAAGTTATAATTTCATTCTTTCAATCCTAAATAATGATTAATTATCTATACAAATAACTCATAATTCTGCAGAAATGCTGACTAAAGTTGTAATAGTTGAGAAATTAAATTTATTCTTGGCTTCAAGTGAAGTTCAGGAAGATCGCGACAAGAATGAGCTACCTACACTTCACAACTGTGAAGATGTTGTAGCTTTTTGGAGGAGCGGGGTTGATTGCAATCAGTCTCAAAGTGAGAGATTGTTATTATATGGAGCCTAATTGTGTTAATTTATTGGACACTAAAAGCCCTCAATTTCATCAATCAAGCTTTACAGTGATTTTGTTAGCGGGGTACGGAAGGGTGACCCGTTGTATTGGATTCGGGGCGCTGCCCCCCAAACTTGTTTTATTGCACACAACACTCAAAAGATAGTTCCATCGCGCCCGATATAGGTTCAAGCTCAAGAGCATGACACTCTAGTACCCGGAGAGGAACATCGCCGCGTTGTGATCAGCCGCGCCACAATGTTAGTCTCGGTTCAAAAACCTGAGAGCATGACATTGCAACACATGCTCCCTTTGAAGCGTCGCTACTTGCACGCTATCGTGATGTCTTGGCGTCAATAATTGAGTTGAAGCAGTTCGGGTTTTATATTTTTGCTTCGCTGTGAGATTTTTTTAGAGTTAAAGTTGGATTTTAAGCTTTCGTGCAGAGGAAAGAGTTTTTTTGAGTTTCAAAAGTACGGAGAAGCTTGAGTGCGGTGTAATTTGTACAATTTTTTTTCATTTTTTCATATTAGATTTATTGATGTGGCGTGACTCCATGATTTTTTCCCGTTTGAGTTTTTTTCATTTTAAATCTTGGTGTTTTTTGTATTATAGCAGCTCGAGGGGAGCGCTGTAGCTCCCAGATGCAGTGTCCCAATGCCAAAACCACTACGCCACAACACAGTCTTGGTTCTGAAACCCGTGAGCACAACACTGCAACGCTCGAATGCAGCACTGTAGCACTTTTTTTGGTGCGCCCATGAACCCTATCGCGGTGCCCCGACACTAGTAACCGAATTTAAACTGTTCAAATTTTATATTTCTGCTTCATTGTGGGATTTTATGAGATTCAGAGTTGGATTTTGAGATTTCTCGTGTGCGAAGGAGTGTTCCCGAATTCCAAAAATATAGAGAGTTTTAAATGTGTTGTAATTTGTCAATTTTTCTCATTTTTCATTGTGGATTTTTTGGTGAAGTGTGACTCCATGATTTTTTTCTCATTCTCGGGGTTTTCCACGTTAAATCTTGGCGTTATTTGTATTTTATGTAAAATTTTTTCCATTTGCTTATGTTGTACGTATTGCTTCTGATTTCTTGAATCTGTTTTTGCATCTCTTCCAAAATAAAAAAAAAAATCAAAATTGTTGATGTCTATTGTTAGACCATAGTCAAAATAAACATAATTAGAATTTTTTGCTTAACCTTCNGCTCCATGATTTTTTTCTCGTTCTCGGGTTTTTTTACGTTAAATCTTGGCGTTATTTGTATTTTATGTAAAATTTTTTCCATGTGCTTATGTTGTACGTATTGCTTCTAATTTCTTGAATCTGTTTTTGCATCTCTTCCAAAATAAAAAAAAGATCAAAATTGTTGATGTCTATTGTTAGACCATAGTCAAAATAAACATAATTAGAATTTTTTGCTTAACCTTCCATAATATTCTTCATGCCAAATTTATATATTAATGTTTTTATTAGCAAATTAAACTTGGGTCACTGTTAGTGTTAACTTCCATCCATCCGTGCTCGAATGTGTAACACCTTGGTTGAAAACAAAGTGAAGAATCCTGAAATGTTGGGTTCAAGTGCGCACCNTATGCCAAATTTATATTTTAATGTTTTTATTAGCAAATTAAACTTGGGTCACTGTTAGTGTTAACTTCTATCCATCTGTGCTCGAATGTGTAACATCTTGGTTGAAAACAAAGTGAAGAATCCTGAAATGTTGGGTTCAAGTGCGCACCTTGACTGAAAAATTCTTCTNCTAGTACCCGGAGAGGAACATCGCCGCGTTGTGTTCAACCGCGCCACAATGTTAGTCTCGGTTCAAAAACCTGAGAGCATGACATTGCAACGCATGCTCCCTTTGGAGCGTCGCTACTTGCACGCTATCGTGATGTCTTGGCGTCAATAATTGAGTTGAAGCAGTTTGGGTTTTATATTTTTGCTTCGCTGTGAGATTTTTTTAGTGTTAAAGTTGGATTTTAAGCTTTCATGTAGAGGAAAGAGTTTTTTGAGTTTCAAAAGTACGGAGAAGCTTGAGTGCGGTGTAATTTGTACAAATTTTTTTCATTTTTTCATATTAGATTTATTGATGTGGTGTGACTCCGCGATTTTTTCCCGTTTGAGTTTTTTTCATTTTAAATCTTGGTGTTTTTTGTATTATAGCAGCTCGAGGGGAGCGCTGTAGCTCCCAGATGCAGTGCCCCAATGCCAAAACCACTACGCCGCAACACATAGTCTTGGTTCTGAAACCCGTGAGCACAACACTGCAACGCTCGAATGCAGCACTGTAGCACTTTTTTTGGTGCGCCCATGAACCCTATCGCGGTGCCCCGACACTAGTAACCGAATTTAAACTGTTCAAATTTTATATTTCTGCTTCATTGTGGGATTTTATGAGATTCAGAGTTGGATTTTGAGATTTCTCGTGTGCGAAGGAGTGTTCCCGAATTCCAAAAATATAGAGAGTTTTAAATGTGTTGTAATTTGTCAATTTTTCTCATTTTTCATTGTGGATTTTTTGGTGAAGTGTGACTCCATGATTTTTTTCTCATTCTCGGGGTTTTCCACGTTAAATCTTGGCGTTATTTGTATTTTATGTAAAATTTTTTCCATTTGCTTATGTTGTACGTATTGCTTCTGATTTCTTGAATCTGTTTTTGCATCTCTTCCAAAATAAAAAAAAAAATCAAAATTGTTGATGTCTATTGTTAGACCATAGTCAAAATAAACATAATTAGAATTTTTTGCTTAACCTTCCATAATATTCTTTATGCCAAATTTATATTTTAATGTTTTTATTAGCAAATTAAACTTGGGTCACTGTTAGTGTTAACTTCTATCCATCTGTGCTCGAATGTGTAACATCTTGGTTGAAAACAAAGTGAAGAATCCTGAAATGTTGGGTTCAAGTGCGCACCTTGACTGAAAAATTCTTCTATCCATCCTATTTGAACTTGCCTCCTAGAGATTGATTGGCAGTGCTAGAGCAAATGTGGAACTCTATTTTCTTGAAGTCGGAAATCACCTCGCTTTAAGTAATTCAAGTACATGCTTTGTGCCTATTTCTATTTCTAGTAATTATCAAAAAAATATTACGGTATGATAAACTTGATCACCCTAGTTTATAGTTTTCAGTATTTAAAGTATTTATTTTTAAATATGTTCCGCAATAAAAATGGATTTCATTTTTTTTGTGAAACTTGTGGCTAAACAACATTCTGTCTTATCCTTCTAATCCATATAAATCCATTAAACCCTTTTATTTAATTCATTGTAAAGTTAGGTATCCTTTCTCAAAGAGAGAGAGCGGGAGGGTGGATATTTACATGCATACCACTCAATTCTTTCATATTTACATATCTAACTC
>JXCR01131935.1:56494-95764 GCA_002079205.1 Phalaenopsis hybrid cultivar
CTTGGTTGAAAACAAAGTGAAGAATCCTGAAATGTTGGGTTCAAGTGCGCACCTTGACTGAAAAATTCTTCTATCCATCCTATTTGAACTTGCCTCCTAGAGATTGATTGGCAGTGCTAGAGCAAATGTGGAACTCTATTTTCTTGAAGTCGGAAATCACCTCGCTTTAAGTAATTCAAGTACATGCTTTGTGCCTATTTCTATTTCTAGTAATTATCAAAAAAATATTACGGTATGATAAACTTGATCACCCTAGTTTATAGTTTTCAGTATTTAAAGTATTTATTTTTAAATATGTTCCGCAATAAAAATGGATTTCATTTTTTTTGTGAAACTTGTGGCTAAACAACATTCTGTCTTATCCTTCTAATCCATATAAATCCATTAAACCATTTTATTTAATTCATTGTAAAGTTAGGTATCCTTTCTCAAAGAGAGAGAGCGGGAGGGTGGATATTTACATGCATACCACTCGATTCTTTCATATTTACATATCTAACTCCTAAATTTCAATTTTTACATTTGTGCTACCTTACCTATGCATGAAAGGTGTATTTTACTTTTTTTTTTTTAGAAGTTAACATAGTGATATTTTTGATGTGATATGAAAGATTTAGGTTTTAGAAATTTAAGAAGTAAAGTTTAGGTGGTAGTTATGTAAATACATAGCAATTTGGTGGTATGCACGTAAATGCCCCTAGAAATCTTTTTTATATTTATTGGTTATCTTATTAGGATCAGTAGGATTTTTTACTAGATGAAAAGTGTTGTTGAAGTTTTTTTTTTAATAAATTTTAACACTGATAGAATTTTAATTTTATGAGCAAACTCAAAATTTTTGACGCAGCAGTAATATAAGATTTTTTATTTTCATTCTGATATGTTTTTTCTTTGAAAAAAGATCATACAATAATCTCGTCTTGTCATTCTTGGCAAAATGGGATGGCCATACAGAAAACTCCAGCATAAGAGAAAAAAGACTTTTTGCTTACGAAGTTTGTGTCTAATTAACCTCGAGATGGAGCAATTTTTGCATGTAATCATTTCATTAGTTAAATGCACTAAAATCTGTTGCATGTGTGTAATCAAAGATTTATTGACTCTAGGATCGCATATAAGTTACCAATAAATATCTTATTTCATTGTGTTTGTTCACTTAGTAGGTGGGGTCAATATAGAGTAGCTCGAGATGAGTTCCCATAGGACTGCTTGACCTTAAGGTTGACCTTGGATGTTGGTTTGGAACTGTTCACTCACTGTTACTCGCTTTCACCTCATTCACAACCCCCAAATCAAATCAAAAGTATTCTGAACCTTTTCTAAACACTTCGTGACAACCATCTACACCATTCTGGTTAATTGAGCTCAAACTAAGATTTTGACGGGAATCAGATCGTGCCGCGTTTTTGACCTGCTCGTTGAAGAGGTTGCCTAAACGACTTCAGATGGCGAAACGGACTGCGTCGATGCGTCCGAAACGTTGATTTTGCTTAGGGGAGACATTCGTTTCACTACGGCGACACGCCTTGGAGAAAATACACAAAATGGGTAATATAATAATAATAATAATAATAATAATAATAATAATAATAATATTAATATTATTATTAGTATTATTATTTCCTATACTTAATACCCCTCTCCCTATTCCCCTCTAAAGCCTGCGGGCCTCAGCCCTAATCTCTCGCTCGCTCGGCCCGTCTCTCGCCCGTCTCGTTAGACTCCCGCGCTCCTATCGCTTGTCCCACTTGTCCCGCTCGCCCGACCGTAGCGCAGGCTCCCCTCTCCTTATCACTGCCACAGATCTTATCCTCTGCAAGATCTTACCTCTGCCTCTCTCGAGCCGCCCGCATGGAGCGTTTGCTCCGCTCGTTTTCTCGAGCCGTTTGCAGAGGTAGGATCCGCAGCAGTGATAAGGAGTGGGGAGCCTGCGCTACGGTCGGGCGAGCGGGACAAGCGGGACAAGCGAGAAGAGCGCGGGAGTTTAACGAGACGGGCGAGAGACGGGCCGAGCGAGCCCTAACTTGTTTTAAGATCCCGAGGTTGTCGTTCGTTTTGACCTAAATCCTCACATCTTCCAGGCTATTCGTGTGATCGTTTCACACAAATATAGGTCTTAATTAAATAAAATTGGCAAGATGAATAGACTGAGAAACCATCGAGGTTTTCCTTCGGATCTGTGACATCCCCTAGTTCTTCTTCTTTTGGATTCTATAATAAATGATTCAAATTTGAGTCAATCTTATTTCACACCTCTTTGTCCGATCTCATTGAAAAGTCCTATCCTTTTGACTTATCTGAAGATAATATTTCCTGATTTTTATCAAGAGTTTTCTTAGGTGACTTCCGTCATTTAAGATATAATTAACTATAGGGGCTTACCCTTATAGGAAGTTTTTCCGAACCCAACTTAATATAAATTCTATTTAATTCTTCATATTAAATAAGGGAACTTGTCGGCAAATAAAATGGTTTCGCAGACCAAACAAGCGTCATATATTTCTTAGTTTATTTGATCGAGTTTCACCCTCAAGTCCTGTGTTTATCGTTCGGGATGGATACAGGGTTTGAGGTACAATACTCTTTCATTTAAACTGTGAAAAATATTGGGTCAATTTGATTTTATATTTTTCTAAACTTAAATTTATATGTAAATTAAACGTCATTTCGAAGCAGGCGACGAGATTTCGATTCCAGTGACCGACAGTTTCCAACGGGCAACTCCTCAACTTTTTAGTGCGGACAGTTATGCACTGACAAAAAAAATAGGTATAAATATTTCCATCCTTAAAAACTCGCACACACACAAATTATATATACACATATTTGAAAAAGTGTTTTTCTTATGCATCTCATCATTAGGGAGAGAGATATCAAGAAGATTGATTTTTTCAAGAGGCTAACTTCAATAACAATCTACCTTTTTTAGATTTGTTGCAAAAAGAAAATCTGAGTTTTTTTCAACCACAATATTTTTCGGATTCTTTTGGATAGTTTTGGTTTGTTTGAAAATGATTTCATTCAACCCAACAAAATTTATTTTTAGTTCAACCCGAAGCAAGTTTGATTTTAAAAATCATATAGAAACCGTTCTTATTATAAGAACAAAATGTTTTAAATGCTCAAAGCTCAACAAGGCCCTTTATAAACTATGGTTTAGGGCAAAGAAGAGGAGATGCAGATATGAAAAGAAAGCTTGGGCAATTTTACTATAGATGGTTTTATGTAGTTAAGGTTGACTGGCCACTTCAACAACTTAATGTCAAGAATTTCTTCCATAATGGAGTCTTAGAAGAAATTTATATGGATCCTTCTCGAAGGTTTGAAGGAAAAATTGGCTAGAAATTATTTCAGTTTCAAAAAACTTTTTATGATTTTGAACAAATTATCAAGGTATTCTTTGATAAATTCACCCTTTCTGTGAAGCAACAAGCTAAAATCAAACCCATATTGATCATAATATGCTCATAAAGCAGTTAAAAATGAGTTAAAATAATTGTATTGACAGTTCATATAGATTTATCTTAGTAAGAAATGATTTGGCTTAGATGAATCGTTTAAGGAAAAGTTTGGCCACTGAATTTGAGATCAAATATTCGGGGATAGTATTTTATTGGAGTATCGAATTGCAAGATCAAAGAAGGGGATTATGATGACTTGTGTCTTTAGATTTTCTCAATAAATTGAAATAGTGGATATGTAGACTTTTTGATATGCCAATCGATCTAAATTCACAACAGAGAAAACAAGAAGGCGAGCCTATAGATACCACATGGTATCAGTGGTTAGCGAAAAAGCTGATTTATTTATCTCAAATACTGCCTGATATGAACATTATCTGAGCGTAGTGCTCAAATGGATAGCATATTAATTGGTAATGAAGTGAGGAATCTCAAGGTGCCAGGTTTGACTGTTCACCCTCCTCGGAAAAAAAAAAAACCTTTGCTTGAGCATAATAAGATAATTTATGCACTCTCCTAAGAAAGTAGACTTCGTGGCTAATATTGAATTCAATGACACCTAAAATGTTGTTTCAGAAGGGGGTTATACTTCAAGAAAAAACATGCATAGAGAGTTTAAGGCTTATACCGAGCTAGCAAGGTTCTACACTTCTGACCAAAGATAGGATGTTAAGAACCAGGTATTGTTGGGGCAAGAAACATAATTCAGGGGTAGTTTGGGATCACTTTTGGCTTTTGTTTTTCATATTTTATTTTTATTTTATTTTATTATGTTTTTATTTGAATTAAAACATTTTTGGTTGAAATAGTTGTTTTTAAAAACATTCAAAACATCTTTCAAGTGTTTTCAGTTGATTTTAAAAACAAGTTAATTTTTTTAAAAAATAAAAAAAATAAGAACATATAAACATTATACCAACTAAATATATTTTCCAAAGCAAAAGAAAAAAAATAAAAATGAAAAAAAAGAAATAAAAATGATGCCAGAAGGGCCTTTAGTAGCTCGAACTAGTGTGGAAGCATAATATAGGGCCGACAAATGAGATTTGTTAGTTTTTATGGTCACTATGGGTTCCTTGACGAATTAAAGAAGGCAGTTAGTTTGTCCTTGAAATTTTCTTATGTTAACAAGGCTGTAATAGGTTTAGCTTAGAATCTTTTACGACACCCCATAATCAAGCTTCTTAAAGTTGATTGATATTTCATAGAGACGAGGAAATTACAAAGGAGATGCAAAAGTGAAAGGCTCGGTGCCGGTGTTGGCGTGCTTGGTAAATTAGAAATTCTAATTACAGCTATAAATATTGTGATTTTTAATTTTGTAAAATGCAATTAGTTACTTGCTTAACATATTGTTTTTTTTGAGGTCACTCAAAAATTGAATTTGCATATCTTGAATTTATTTAAGGGGCATTATATACATGTCACACAAATCTTATATATTTACATATCTAACACCTAAACTTTTGTATTTACATACATAACACTTGAATATTTGACATCACATCAAAAATACCACTATCATTTACTTTTTAGAATTGAATTACACATTTTCATGGATAGGTTTTTTAATATCAATTTGTTATAAATGTAAAAATGGGGGCATTTACATGCATAGCACACAATTCTTATCTATTTACATGTCACAACTAAACTTTAATATTTACAAACATAGCACTCAAATCTTTAATATCATGGAAAAAATAATACTATTATCACTTTTTTAAAGTGAAATATACATTTTCATGCATAGGTTTAAAGCACGAAAGTGCTATGCATGTAAATATGAAAGTTTAGTTGCGAGATGGGTAAATACTTAAGAATGTTGTGCTAAATATGTAAATTTCAAAATCTAGGTGCTAGATATGTAAATGCACAAGAATTGTGTGGTATGTATGTAAATTTCCTTTGCCAGTGTTGATAAAAGCATGAGAATGCGTTGATATGTCCCAGTATTTTGAACTTTCTCCATCTTTCAGAATGTGCGCAGATTGCCATCTACCCGGCACACTTTGCATGTGGACTGATTGTACCACATGCTTTGAGAGTTGTGCTAGTGCAGCTGGAGAATGCGGCTGTTTAGGTGGTGCCGGTGAAGCCGGGCTTCCTCTTCTTCTTATTATGGGACTCATTGTGCTGGGCCTCTTCACCATTGTCGGCATATTCTACAGCGTTCTTGTTGCCACCATGGTTGGTCAGAGAATTTGGCAGCGGCATTACCACATTCTTGCTAAAAGAATGCTCACCAAAGTAAGTTTCATAGATTAAGCTATACCTCACTTTTCTATCTGTGAGTAAAGTGCCAAAGTAATCCCCCTCCCTCTCTCTCCCTCCCTCTCTCTCCCTCCCTCTCTCTCTTTCTATATATATAAACTAGGAGTTACTGAATGTGTAATCAATTGCAGGAATATGTGGTGGAGGATGTTGATAGTGAGATGGAAGATGGGAATTGGTCTCCACCACCTATTCCTCCTGAGCATGCACAACAGTTGAAGTCTCTTGGATTGCTATAAACCTTTTTCCCTTCTGCGTCAACAACTCATTAAAGATGAATATAGACGAAAGTGATTCATCTTCCTAAACTGATTAAACTCTCAGATATCCCTGATCAGAGGTAGAGAGTGTTTATTGGGCTTTTTTTTTTTTCTTAGCTTACTGTTATGATGAACAGAAATATTTCATGTCATTTGTAAATGTTAATCTTTTAATATATAATTCTGTTTTTATTTTTTTTTTCTTGAACTTTTTTGGTTGTAGTTAATATTTAGGGTAATTTACATACGAACCATTCAATTCTTATGTATATACATATCTAATACCTAGTGTTTAATATTTACTTTATAACACTTAGGTGCTATAAAACTATGCACGAAAAGTTAGTAATTGTGGTATTTTTTATGTGATGTTAAATATTTGCGTGGTATGCATGTAAATATTGAAGTTTAGCTGTTGGATATGTAACTATATAAGAATTGTGTGGTATTTATGTAAATACCCCTATTATTTATGGCATCCTGATTGCTTGAATAACAGGGTTCAGAAATTGCTTGGTTAGAATTTTTTTTATGCAGTTTAAGCTGATATAAAGGCGGTGGAAATCAAGGAAACGGACTGCCATTGGGGAGACGTGTTGAGGATTTATATGATTCGCGCTAGAGTAACAACAGCCTTTCTGTAAGTTTGTGTTTTTTTTTTCTTTCTTTATTTATTTTATGATTTGATATGCAATTGGATTGATCTTGAGTCTATCTGCAAACTTTAATGATGGCACCATAAATCATCATCCAATATTCCTACTTTCTTAACATAACGTCTTTGGCAGACTACGAAAGAATTTGAATATATTAGTTGCATGCTGGAACTTTCAAAGGTATATCGTGAGAGTTTATCGTCTTAGTATTAAATGATAATCTCATACACATATAAGAGCATCTCATATTACATATGAGATTTTTATATAGAAAAATGATAGGAAAACTGTGGGGGCTTCTTCCTGATGAAATGATTCAATTAATTAGAATTATTATTAGAAATTATGTGTTTTTGGTAACTGGAGAAAATATTAATATATTTAGTAGATTTGGATAATAAAATATGATTTTTATGTTGGAAGTAGGAAGAGCAATGAGGCATCAAAATTTTCATCAAGAGATGATCAGTGACTTGTTCGATTGTTCTTTTATTAGTAAATACCAACACTTGAGGAAGACATCTTTAATAGTGATGGCGAGCATAAGGCTTATGCTGACATTGGGCCTCGGTAATATGATGATATGAGGCATCTGCTTTGAGGGTAATGATAGGCTCAACATTGTTAGCAATTGTTGGTGTCTATCTTCGTGACAATGTACGTAGGTTGTTAGCTTTATCAGCAATGATGGACATCAATTTTTTTGTCATTGGTAGACATCTTCCTCTTTGATGACAGTGGAAGTTGAACTTGTTGGCAATGACATATATCAGCTTTCGCACTGTGACGTGTTGGTCTTGATAGTGATGACTAGCATCCGACATTATTGACAATGATTAGTGTTAGTATTATTGACGAAGTGGAAGTTGTCTCTATTAGCGATATTGGGCATTGTTGTTCGTTGTGATTGTGAGCGTCGACCTTATCAATGATAAAAGCTCTATGCTTATGCTAACTCTATCATTGAAACCTTTTTCAACTAATCTTGTGTTTTATCTTTCAACTTATACTTTGACATTCTTCTTTGATTAATGCACCCATTCGCGTTAGTTTTATGGATTGTTTTGATTTCTTCTTCCAAAGTGTTATCTCGCATCTTATTTTGTATAACTTCTTGAAAATCTATAAGCTCTTTTCGTTAAAGAGATGAAAGAGAGTATGATTATTTGATTCTCAAGTACTCGTATCTTGTAAACTTGTAAAATATGGCACTCTATCACTTGAACTCTCATTTAACACAGTGAATCTGAGTTTCTTTGATTTGTTATAATTGATGTTTTCGTTGGGGTTATAAATTTTTCTCTTACTTGTTTCATCCTTGTTTGCTTCAAGTTCAATTCTTTAAATTATGAGAAAAAATTGTAATTCTCATCACATGTTTCTGATCCCCATTCTCTTTCATCATCATATTTGACATCTTGATTTATGATTTTCTTTCAAATATTTGGATTTTATTATGAGTAGCTTTTCTGTAGGCTTCATAACTGATGAAAATAAACTTCTTGCTCTTGTCATTTAGCTTCTTGTATTGCTGGGTACATACAGTTNGATTATATAATTTTCTATAGTAGGAAAGTTTACTAAAATGTTTAATTAGTTTAAAACTTTGTGCGTTAGCTTCTATTATATAGAAACCTTGTATAGCCTTGAAAGTGGAGTTAATAAAAATAAATCTCTCGTAATTAACAGGTGCTTTTTTTCATGGTTGCCCCCAACAAAAATTNAATTGGTCCAGTGGAGTTAATAAAAATAAATCTCTCGTAATTAACAGGTGCTTTTTTTCATGGTTGCCCCCAACAAAAATTGTTAAAAATTACACTAAAAGTGATCTTAGGAAGGTGTATTTGATAGATAACAAGGCTTGTAGTAGTTTTGGAAAGTCTGATGTTGATATGAAATTGTCAAATGGATCAATTAGGAAATTGAATGAAGTTAAACATGTTTCATGTTTAAAGAAAAATCTGATTTTTCTGAATTAGCTTGCAAGGTCAGGGTATGTGATCACTTTCATAGGTGATTTATGGTAGGTGACTAAAAATGTAATTATTATGGCTCAAGGCAATATTGAATGCATCCTTTATTTGATCAATGATATGTTTGAGTCAATTGGAGTAGTTGGAACAAAGGTTAAAGCAGGTTTCTGGCATTGCGGGCTTGGTCATATGGGTTAAATGGATGAAGTCCCTCAGTTCTAAAAGCAAACTTTAGAGTTCAAATCCTATAGACTTAGATTTTTTTTAAAATTGTATGTACGATAAGCAAAAGAAGGTTATGTTTTCTTACTGTAAGTCAAAGTTGATGTGCAAACATTGGCGTTAGTGTATACTGATGTATGTGATTCTACTTGAGTTCTATCTATTGGAGATTCTTTATATTATCGCTTTCATTGATTATAACACCCGAAAGGTATATGCACTTTCTGAAATATAAATATGTTGTATTTAAGAAGTGGAAAGTCATGGTCGAGAATGAGACTTATTTGAGGTTAAAGTGTTTCATATCAGATGATAGCGACGAGTATCGTGATAAAAGATTCATAAGTTTTTGTGCTTCAGTATGAATCAAACATGAGTTCGTTGTTCCAAGGACACTATAATAAAATGGTGTTACTGAGCACATGAATTAACCATCAAGTGCATGTCAGGAGTATGAGGTTGCATGCAGGTTTGCCAAAATAATTTTGGTTAAAAGCGGCGGACACTGTAATGTATTTGATAAATCGTGGTCCATCCGTACTTTTGAATGTAGACTTACTTGAATAAACTTGGAGTGACAAAAATGTGGATCTATCTAACATAAAGTATTTGGTTGTTCATCATAAAGTGACAAAAACATAGATCTATCTAACATGAAAGTATTTTGTTTTTAATCATATGTTCATATTGATGTGGGATCCAAGAGTAAGCTTGATACAAAATCTCTCAAATGCACTTTTCATTGAGTATGACTTAGATGAATTTGAATATTCATTAGGAGCAGGGATATCACATTCAATGAAATGGAGATGTACAATGACAAAAACAGAACTCAGGATTTTTCATCGATTACTTTTGAAGATCCTTCCAAGTATGTTGAGATAGAAGACTCGAGCAATCATTAAGATGGAGTAAGAAAATGTGCTTTTAGTTGATAAAGCACAAAATGTTCTTCAGACACCTATTGAAATCAGGTCTAGAAGAATCACATGATCGGTATTAAAGTCTTTCTCCTTCTTTGTACCATCTATTACCGATGATAGTGACGAACCAGAGTGTTATGATGAGATCACTTAAGTTGAACTTAGGAGTAGGAGATTGTCATTGATTAAAAATGCAGCTGCAAATTTCAAATCAGACATGAGAATTAACAAACTACCAGATAACAAAAAAGATGTTGCACAACAATTGTGTTTATAGGCTAGTAAAAGAGTCGGATGTTAGCAAGTGCTACAGGACAAGGCTTGTTGTGAAGGGATTTCGACAAAATGAAAGAGTTAACTGCACTGAGATATTGTCACCGATAGCAAAGATGACAATTATAAAAGTTATGTTGAGCTTAGTAGCAGAGGAATATCTATATCTAGAGCAGTAAAGGCAACATTCGTACGTGATGATTTAGAAGAAACATTCTACATGATGCAACGACAAGTATATGAAGTCTCAGGAATGAAGATATAATCTGTAGATTAAAAAAACCTTTATGGGTTGAAACAGACGTCAAGACAATGATGCAAGAGATTTGACGTGTTTATGTCAAATAGTGGGTACACGAATTATCAGTCATATCATTGTTGTTTCATTAAATGTTGTGATAATTGTTATATTGTGTTTTTTTTATATTTGAAAGACATGTTGATTGTATGAGCAGATATGTAGAAGACCATTGACTTAGAAGGGAAATTATCAAGGGAATTTGAAATGCATGATTTAGGTCCAATCAACAAAATTCTAGGTATGAGAATCTATAGGGACAGGCGTGCAGGTATATATCTTAGATAGAATATATTGAGAAGTTTCTATCATATTCAACTTGAGTGAGATAAAATATGTTTATACCCCTTTTATATATTTACTTTAAACTATTTAAGGATTAATCGTCTAAATCTGAAAAAGAGCAAACACAGTTAAGATGAACTCTATATGGTTCAATAGTTAAAAGTTTGGTGTATGCGATGATATGTACAAGATCAACTATTGCACACACAGTGGGAGTGATCAACCAGTACATGGGTAATTCAAACAAACATTATTTAGAGGCGGTAAAATACCTTCTCAGATACTAAAAAGAGACAATCAACAAAACAGTTTGCTTAGAAAATATAATGATTAATTTACATAGATGCTTATATTCAGATCTGGTAGGAGATATTGATGGTGGAAGTAGTACATGTTATATTTTAACTTTGAGGAACACAACAGTGAGTTGAGTTATCAGGCTATAGAAGATTGTTGCATTATTGACTACAAAAGCTGAGGATATTATTATCACTGAGACTAACAATAGAATGATTTGACTACAGAGCTTTATGGCAGAACTGGAGGATGAGCAAGGGACCTAGAAAATAACGCCCTATTTTATGTCAGGATGAAACACATTTAGCTAAGTTATAATTTCATTCTTTCAATCTTAAATAATGATTAATTATCTTTAGAGAAGATACAAATAACTCATAATTCTGCAGATATGTTGACTAAAGTTGTAATAGTTGAGAAATTAAATTTCTTCTTGGCTTCAAGTGAAGTTCAGGAAGATCGCGACAAGAATGAGCTACCTACACTTCACAACTGTGAAGATGTTGTAGTTTTTTGGAGGAGCGGGGTTGATTGCAATCAGTCTCAAAGTGAGAGATTGTTATTATATGGAGCCTAATTGTGTTAATTGATTGGACACTAAAAGCCCTCAATTTCATCAATCAAGCTTTACAGTGATTTTGTTAGCGGGGTACGGAAGGGTGACCCGTTGTATTGGGTTCGGGGCGCTGCCCCCAAAACTTGTTTTATTGCACACAACACTCAAAAGATAGTTCCATCGCGCCCGATATAGGTTCAAGCTCAAGAGCATGACACCTAGTACCCGGAGAGGAACATCGCCGCGTTGTGTTCAACCGCGCCACAATGTTAGTCTCGGTTCAAAAACCTGAGAGCATGACATTGCAACGCATGCTCCCTTTGGAGCGTCGCTACTTGCACGCTATCGTGATGTCTTGGCGTCAATAATTGAGTTGAAGCAGTTTGGGTTTTATATTTTTGCTTCGCTGTGAGATTTTTTTAGTGTTAAAGTTGGATTTTAAGCTTTCATGTAGAGGAAAGAGTTTTTTGAGTTTCAAAAGTACGGAGAAGCTTGAGTGCGGTGTAATTTGTACAAATTTTTTTCATTTTTTCATATTAGATTTATTGATGTGGTGTGACTCCGCGATTTTTTCCCGTTTGAGTTTTTTTCATTTTAAATCTTGGTGTTTTTTGTATTATAGCAGCTCGAGGGGAGCGCTGTAGCTCCCAGATGCAGTGCCCCAATGCCAAAACCACTACGCCGCAACACATAGTCTTGGTTCTGAAACCCGTGAGCACAACACTGCAACGCTCGAATGCAGCACTGTAGCACTTTTTTTGGTGCGCCCATGAACCCTATCGCGGTGCCCCGACACTAGTAACCGAATTTAAACTGTTCAAATTTTATATTTCTGCTTCATTGTGGGATTTTATGAGATTCAGAGTTGGATTTTGAGATTTCTCGTGTGCGAAGGAGTGTTCCCGAATTCCAAAAATATAGAGAGTTTTAAATGTGTTGTAATTTGTCAATTTTTCTCATTTTTCATTGTGGATTTTTTGGTGAAGTGTGACTCCATGATTTTTTTCTCATTCTCGGGGTTTTCCACGTTAAATCTTGGCGTTATTTGTATTTTATGTAAAATTTTTTCCATTTGCTTATGTTGTACGTATTGCTTCTGATTTCTTGAATCTGTTTTTGCATCTCTTCCAAAATAAAAAAAAAAATCAAAATTGTTGATGTCTATTGTTAGACCATAGTCAAAATAAACATAATTAGAATTTTTTGCTTAACCTTCCATAATATTCTTTATGCCAAATTTATATTTTAATGTTTTTATTAGCAAATTAAACTTGGGTCACTGTTAGTGTTAACTTCTATCCATCTGTGCTCGAATGTGTAACATCTTGGTTGAAAACAAAGTGAAGAATCCTGAAATGTTGGGTTCAAGTGCGCACCTTGACTGAAAAATTCTTCTATCCATCCTATTTGAACTTGCCTCCTAGAGATTGATTGGCAGTGCTAGAGCAAATGTGGAACTCTATTTTCTTGAAGTCGGAAATCACCTCGCTTTAAGTAATTCAAGTACATGCTTTGTGCCTATTTCTATTTCTAGTAATTATCAAAAAAATATTACGGTATGATAAACTTGATCACCCTAGTTTATAGTTTTCAGTATTTAAAGTATTTATTTTTAAATATGTTCCGCAATAAAAATGGATTTCATTTTTTTTGTGAAACTTGTGGCTAAACAACATTCTGTCTTATCCTTCTAATCCATATAAATCCATTAAACCCTTTTATTTAATTCATTGTAAAGTTAGGTATCCTTTCTCAAAGAGAGAGAGCGGGAGGGTGGATATTTACATGNGTGAAACTTGTGGCTAAACAACATTCGTCTTATCCTTCTAATCCATATAAATCCATTAAACCATTTTATTTAATTCATTGTAAAGTTAGGTATCCTTTCTCAAAGAGAGAGAGCGGGAGGGTGGATATTTACATGCATACCACTCAATTCTTTCATATTTACATATCTAACTCATAAATTTCAATTTTTACATTTGTGCTACCTTACCTATGCATGAAAGGTGTATTTTACTTTTTTTTTTTTAGAAGTTAACATAGTGATATTTTTGATGTGATATGAAAGATTTAGGTTTTAGAAATTTAAGANAGAAGTTAACATAGTGATATTTTTGATGTGATATGAAAGATTTAGGTTTTAGAAATTTAAGAAGTAAAGTTTAGGTGGTAGTTATGTAAATACATAGCAATTTGGTGGTATGCACGTAAATGCCCCTAGAAATCTTTTTTATATTTATTGGTTATCTTATTAGGATCAGTAGGATTTTTTACTAGATGAAAAGTGTTGTTGAAGTTTTTTTTTTAATAAATTTTAACACTGATAGAATTTTAATTTTATGAGCAAACTCAAAATTTTTGACGCAGCAGTAATATAAGATTTTTTATTTTCATTCTGATATGTTTTTTCTTTGAAAAAAGAGCATACAATAATCTCGTCTTGTCATTCTTGGCAAAATGGGATGGCCATACAGAAAACTCCAGCATAAGAGAAAAAAGACTTTTTGTTTACGAAGTTTGTGTCTAATTAACCTCGAGATGGAGCAATTTTTGCATCTAATTATTTCATTAGTTAAATGCACTAAAATCTGTTGCATGTGTGTAATCAAAGATTTATTGACTCTAGGATCGCATNCTTACGAAGTTTGTGTCTAATTAACCTCGAGATGGAGCAATTTTTGCATGTAATCATTTCATTAGTTAAATGCACTAAAATCTGTTGCATGTGTGTAATCAAAGATTTATTGACTCTAGGATCGCATATAAGTTACCAATAAATATCTTATTTCATTGTGTTTGTTCACTTAGTAGGTGGGGTCAATATAGAGTAGCTCGAGATGAGTTCCCATAGGACTGTTTGACCTTAAGGTTGACCTTGGATGTTGGTTTGGAGCTGTTCACTCACTGTTACTCGCTTTCACCTCATTCACAACCCCCAAATCAAATCAAAAGTATTATGAACCTTTTCTAAACACTTCGTGACAATTTTCTACACCATTCTGGTTAATTGAGCTCGAACTAAGATTTTGACGGGAATCAGATCGCGCCGCGTTTTTGACCTGCTCGTCGACGAGGTTGCCTAAACGACTTCAGATGGCGAAACGGACTGCACCGACGCGTCCGGAACGTTGATTTTGCTTAGGGGAGACATTCGTTTCACTACGGCGACACGCTTGGGAGAAAATACACAAAATGGGTAATATAATAATAATAATAATAATAATAATAATAATAATAATAATAATATAAAAAATATTAATATTAATATTATTATTAGTATTATTATTTCCTATACTTAATACCCCTCTCCCTATTCCCCTCTAATGCCTGCGGGCCTCAGCCCTAATCTCTCGCTCGCTCGGCCCGTCTCTCGCCCGTCTCGTTAAACTCCCGCGCTCCTCTTGCTTGTCCCACTTGTCCTGCTCGCCCGACCGTAGCGCAGGCTCCCCACTCCTTATCACTGTCGCGGATCCTATCCTCTGCAAGATCTTACCTCTGCCTCTCTCGAGCCGCCCGCATGGAGCGTTTGCTCCGCTCGTTTCCTCGAGCCGTTTGTAGAGGATAGGATCTGCAGCGGTGATAAAGAGTGGGGAGCTTGCGCTACGTCGGGCGAGCGGGACAAGCGAGAGGAGCGCGGGAGTTTAACGAGACGGGCGAGAGACGGGCCGAGCGAGCCCTAACTTGTTTTAAGATCTCGAGGTTGTCGTTCGTTTCGACCTAAATCCTCACATCTTCCAGGCTATTCGTGTGATCGTTTCACACAAATATAGGTTTTAATTAAATAAAATTGGCAAGATGAATAGACTGGGAAACCATCGAGGTTTTCCTTCGGATCTGTGATATCCCCTAGTTCTTCTTCTTTTGGATTCTATAATAAATGATCCAAATTTGAGTCAATCTTATTTCACACCTCTTTGTCTGATCTCATTGAAAAGTCCTATCCTTTTAACTTATCTGAAGATAATATTTCCTGATTTTTATCAAGAGTTTTCTTAGGTGACTTCCGTAATTTAAGATATAATTAACTATAGGGGCTTATTCTTATAGGAAGTTTTTCCGAACTCAACTTAATATAAATTCTATTTAATTCTTCATATTAAATAAGGGAACTTGTCGGCAAATAAAATGGTTTCGCAGACCAAACAAGCGTCATATATTTCTTAGTTTATTTGATCGAGTCTCACCCTCAAGTCTTGTGTTTATCGTTCGGGATGGATACAGGGTTTGAGGTACAGTACTCTTTCATTTAAACTGTGAAAAATATTGGGTCAGTTTGATTTTATATTTTTCTAAACTTAAATTTATATGTAAATTAAACGTACTTTCGAAGCAGGCGACGAGATTTCGATTCCGGTGACCGACAATTTCCAACGGGCAACTCCTCAACTTTTTAGTGCGGACAGTTATGCACTGACAAAAAAAAAAGGTATAAATATTTCCATCCTTAAAACTCGCACACACAAATTATATATATACATATTTGAAAAAGTGTTTTTCTTATGGATCTCATCATTAGGGAGAGAGATATCAAGGATTGATTTTTTCAAGAGGCTAACTTCAATAACAATCTACCTTTTCTAGATTTGTTGCAAAAAGAAAATCTGAGTTTTTTTCAACCCCAATATTTTTCGGATTCTTTTGGATAGTTTTGGTTTGTTTGAAAATGATTTCATTCAACCCAACAAAATTTATTTTTAGTTCAACCCGAAGCAAGTTTGATTTTAAAAATCATATAGAAACCGTTCTTATTATAAGAACAAAATGTTTTAAATGCTCAAAGCTCAACAAGGCCCTTTATAAACTATGGTTTAGGGCAAAGAAGAGGAGATGCAGATATGAAAAGAAAGCTTGGGCAATTTTACTATAGATGGTTTTATGTAGTTAAGGTTGACTGGCCACTTCAACAACTTAATGTCAAGAATTTCTTCCATAATGGAGTCTTAGAAGAAATTTATATGGATCCTTCTCGAAGGTTTGAAGGAAAAATTGGCTAGAAATTATTTCAGTTTCAAAAAACTTTTTATGATTTTGAACAAATTATCAAGGTATTCTTTGATAAATTCACCCTTTCTGTGAAGCAACAAGCTAAAATCAAACCCATATTGATCATAATATGCTCATAAAGCAGTTAAAAATGAGTTAAAATAATTGTATTGACAGTTCATATAGATTTATCTTAGTAAGAAATGATTTGGCTTAGATGAATCGTTTAAGGAAAAGTTTGGCCACTGAATTTGAGATCAAATATTCGGGGATAGTATTTTATTGGAGTATCGAATTGCAAGATCAAAGAAGGGGATTATGATGACTTGTGTCTTTAGATTTTCTCAATAAATTGAAATAGTGGATATGTAGACTTTTTGATATGCCAATCGATCTAAATTCACAACAGAGAAAACAAGAAGGCGAGCCTATAGATACCACATGGTATCAGTGGTTAGCGAAAAAGCTGATTTATTTATCTCAAATACTGCCTGATATGAACATTATCTGAGCGTAGTGCTCAAATGGATAGCATATTAATTGGTAATGAAGTGAGGAATCTCAAGGTGCCAGGTTTGACTGTTCACCCTCCTCGGAAAAAAAAAAAACCTTTGCTTGAGCATAATAAGATAATTTATGCACTCTCCTAAGAAAGTAGACTTCGTGGCTAATATTGAATTCAATGACACCTAAAATGTTGTTTCAGAAGGGGGTTATACTTCAAGAAAAAACATGCATAGAGAGTTTAAGGCTTATACCGAGCTAGCAAGGTTCTACACTTCTGACCAAAGATAGGATGTTAAGAACCAGGTATTGTTGGGGCAAGAAACATAATTCAGGGGTAGTTTGGGATCACTTTTGGCTTTTGTTTTTCATATTTTATTTTTATTTTATTTTATTATGTTTTTATTTGAATTAAAACATTTTTGGTTGAAATAGTTGTTTTTAAAAACATTCAAAACATCTTTCAAGTGTTTTCAGTTGATTTTAAAAACAAGTTAATTTTTTTAAAAAATAAAAAAAATAAGAACATATAAACATTATACCAACTAAATATATTTTCCAAAGCAAAAGAAAAAAAATAAAAATGAAAAAAAAGAAATAAAAATGATGCCAGAAGGGCCTTTAGTAGCTCGAACTAGTGTGGAAGCATAATATAGGGCCGACAAATGAGATTTGTTAGTTTTTATGGTCACTATGGGTTCCTTGACGAATTAAAGAAGGCAGTTAGTTTGTCCTTGAAATTTTCTTATGTTAACAAGGCTGTAATAGGTTTAGCTTAGAATCTTTTACGACACCCCATAATCAAGCTTCTTAAAGTTGATTGATATTTCATAGAGACGAGGAAATTACAAAGGAGATGCAAAAGTGAAAGGCTCGGTGCCGGTGTTGGCGTGCTTGGTAAATTAGAAATTCTAATTACAGCTATAAATATTGTGATTTTTAATTTTGTAAAATGCAATTAGTTACTTGCTTAACATATTGTTTTTTTTGAGGTCACTCAAAAATTGAATTTGCATATCTTGAATTTATTTAAGGGGCATTATATACATGTCACACAAATCTTATATATTTACATATCTAACACCTAAACTTTTGTATTTACATACATAACACTTGAATATTTGACATCACATCAAAAATACCACTATCATTTACTTTTTAGAATTGAATTACACATTTTCATGGATAGGTTTTTTAATATCAATTTGTTATAAATGTAAAAATGGGGGCATTTACATGCATAGCACACAATTCTTATCTATTTACATGTCACAACTAAACTTTAATATTTACAAACATAGCACTCAAATCTTTAATATCATGGAAAAAATAATACTATTATCACTTTTTTAAAGTGAAATATACATTTTCATGCATAGGTTTAAAGCACGAAAGTGCTATGCATGTAAATATGAAAGTTTAGTTGCGAGATGGGTAAATACTTAAGAATGTTGTGCTAAATATGTAAATTTCAAAATCTAGGTGCTAGATATGTAAATGCACAAGAATTGTGTGGTATGTATGTAAATTTCCTTTGCCAGTGTTGATAAAAGCATGAGAATGCGTTGATATGTCCCAGTATTTTGAACTTTCTCCATCTTTCAGAATGTGCGCAGATTGCCATCTACCCGGCACACTTTGCATGTGGACTGATTGTACCACATGCTTTGAGAGTTGTGCTAGTGCAGCTGGAGAATGCGGCTGTTTAGGTGGTGCCGGTGAAGCCGGGCTTCCTCTTCTTCTTATTATGGGACTCATTGTGCTGGGCCTCTTCACCATTGTCGGCATATTCTACAGCGTTCTTGTTGCCACCATGGTTGGTCAGAGAATTTGGCAGCGGCATTACCACATTCTTGCTAAAAGAATGCTCACCAAAGTAAGTTTCATAGATTAAGCTATACCTCACTTTTCTATCTGTGAGTAAAGTGCCAAAGTAATCCCCCTCCCTCTCTCTCCCTCCCTCCCTCTCCCTCCCTCTCTCTCTTTCTATATATATAAACTAGGAGTTACTGAATGTGTAATCAATTGCAGGAATATGTGGTGGAGGATGTTGATAGTGAGATGGAAGATGGGAATTGGTCTCCACCACCTATTCCTCCTGAGCATGCACAACAGTTGAAGTCTCTTGGATTGCTATAAACCTTTTTCCCTTCTGCGTCAACAACTCATTAAAGATGAATATAGACGAAAGTGATTCATCTTCCTAAACTGATTAAACTCTCAGATATCCCTGATCAGAGGTAGAGAGTGTTTATTGGGCTTTTTTTTTTTTCTTAGCTTACTGTTATGATGAACAGAAATATTTCATGTCATTTGTAAATGTTAATCTTTTAATATATAATTCTGTTTTTATTTTTTTTTTCTTGAACTTTTTTGGTTGTAGTTAATATTTAGGGTAATTTACATACGAACCATTCAATTCTTATGTATATACATATCTAATACCTAGTGTTTAATATTTACTTTATAACACTTAGGTGCTATAAAACTATGCACGAAAAGTTAGTAATTGTGGTATTTTTTATGTGATGTTAAATATTTGCGTGGTATGCATGTAAATATTGAAGTTTAGCTGTTGGATATGTAACTATATAAGAATTGTGTGGTATTTATGTAAATACCCCTATTATTTATGGCATCCTGATTGCTTGAATAACAGGGTTCAGAAATTGCTTGGTTAGAATTTTTTTTATGCAGTTTAAGCTGATATAAAGGCGGTGGAAATCAAGGAAACGGACTGCCATTGGGGAGACGTGNTAGAGGATAGGATCTGCAGCGGTGATAAAGAGTGGGGAGCTTGCGCTACGTCGGGCGAGCGGGACAAGCGAGAGGAGCGCGGGAGTTTAACGAGACGGGCGAGAGACGGGCCGAGCGAGCCCTAACTTGTTTTAAGATCTCGAGGTTGTCGTTCGTTTCGACCTAAATCCTCACATCTTCCAGGCTATTCGTGTGATCGTTTCACACAAATATAGGTTTTAATTAAATAAAATTGGCAAGATGAATAGACTGGGAAACCATCGAGGTTTTCCTTCGGATCTGTGATATCCCCTAGTTCTTCTTCTTTTGGATTCTATAATAAATGATCCAAATTTGAGTCAATCTTATTTCACACCTCTTTGTCTGATCTCATTGAAAAGTCCTATCCTTTTAACTTATCTGAAGATAATATTTCCTGATTTTTATCAAGAGTTTTCTTAGGTGACTTCCGTAATTTAAGATATAATTAACTATAGGGGCTTATTCTTATAGGAAGTTTTTCCGAACTCAACTTAATATAAATTCTATTTAATTCTTCATATTAAATAAGGGAACTTGTCGGCAAATAAAATGGTTTCGCAGACCAAACAAGCGTCATATATTTCTTAGTTTATTTGATCGAGTCTCACCCTCAAGTCTTGTGTTTATCGTTCGGGATGGATACAGGGTTTGAGGTACAGTACTCTTTCATTTAAACTGTGAAAAATATTGGGTCAGTTTGATTTTATATTTTTCTAAACTTAAATTTATATGTAAATTAAACGTACTTTCGAAGCAGGCGACGAGATTTCGATTCCGGTGACCGACAATTTCCAACGGGCAACTCCTCAACTTTTTAGTGCGGACAGTTATGCACTGACAAAAAAAAAAGGTATAAATATTTCCATCCTTAAAACTCGCACACACAAATTATATATATACATATTTGAAAAAGTGTTTTTCTTATGGATCTCATCATTAGGGAGAGAGATATCAAGGATTGATTTTTTCAAGAGGCTAACTTCAATAACAATCTACCTTTTCTAGATTTGTTGCAAAAAGAAAATCTGAGTTTTTTTCAACCCCAATATTTTTCGGATTCTTTTGGATAGTTTTGGTTTGTTTGAAAATGATTTCATTCAACCCAACAAAATTTATTTTTAGTTCAACCCGAAGCAAGTTTGATTTTAAAAATCATATAGAAACCGTTCTTATTATAAGAACAAAATGTTTTAAATGCTCAAAGCTCAACAAGGCCCTTTATAAACTATGGTTTAGGGCAAAGAAGAGGAGATGCAAATATGAAAAGAAAGCTTGGGCAATTTTACTATAGATGGTTTTATGTAGTTAAGGTTGACTGGCCACTTCAACAACTTAATGTCAAGAATTTCTTCCATAATGGAGTCTTAGAAGAAATTTATATGGATCCTTCTCGAAGGTTTGAAGGAAAAATTGGCTAGAAATTATTTCAGTTTCAAAAAACTTTTTATGATTTTGAACAAATTATCAAGGTATTCTTTGATAAATTCACCCTTTCTGTGAAGCAACAAGCTAAAATCAAACCCATATTGATCATAATATGCTCNCAATGGAGTCTTAGAAGAAATTTATATGGATCCTTCTCGAAGGTTTGAAGAAAAAATTGGCCAGAAATTATTTCAGTTTCAAAAAACTTTTTATGATTTTGAACAAATTATCAAGCCATTCTTTGATAAATTCACCCTTTCTGTGAAGCAACAAGCTAAAATCAAACCCATATTGATCATAATATGCTCATAAAGCAGTTAAAAATGAGTTAAAATAATTGTATTGACAGTTCATATAGATTTATCTTAGTAAGAAATGATTTGGCTTAGATGAATCGTTTAAGGAAAAGTTTGGCCACTGAATTTGAGATCAAATATTCGGGGATAGTATTTTATTGGAGTATCGAATTGCAAGATCAAAGAAGGGGATTATGATGACTTGTGTCTTTAGATTTTCTCAATAAATTGAAATAGTGGATATGTAGACTTTTTGATATGCCAATCGATCTAAATTCACAACAGAGAAAACAAGAAGGCGAGCCTATAGATACCACATGGTATCAGTGGTTAGCGAAAAAGCTGATTTATTTATCTCAAATACTGCCTGATATGAACATTATCTGAGCGTAGTGCTCAAATGGATAGCATATTAATTGGTAATGAAGTGAGGAATCTCAAGGTGCCAGGTTTGACTGTTCACCCTCCTCGGAAAAAAAAAAAACCTTTGCTTGAGCATAATAAGATAATTTATGCACTCTCCTAAGAAAGTAGACTTCGTGGCTAATATTGAATTCAATGACACCTAAAATGTTGTTTCAGAAGGGGGTTATACTTCAAGAAAAAACATGCATAGAGAGTTTAAGGCTTATACCGAGCTAGCAAGGTTCTACACTTCTGACCAAAGATAGGATGTTAAGAACCAGGTATTGTTGGGGCAAGAAACATAATTCAGGGGTAGTTTGGGATCACTTTTGGCTTTTGTTTTTCATATTTTATTTTTATTTTATTTTATTATGTTTTTATTTGAATTAAAACATTTTTGGTTGAAATAGTTGTTTTTAAAAACATTCAAAACATCTTTCAAGTGTTTTCAGTTGATTTTAAAAACAAGTTAATTTTTTTAAAAAATAAAAAAAATAAGAACATATAAACATTATACCAACTAAATATATTTTCGAAAGCAAAAGAAAAAAAATAAAAATGAAAAAAAAGAAATAAAAATGATGCCAGAAGGGCCTTTAGTAGCTCGAACTAGTGTGGAAGCATAATATAGGGCCGACAAATGAGATTTGTTAGTTTTTATGGTCACTATGGGTTCCTTGACGAATTAAAGAAGGCAGTTAGTTTGTCCTTGAAATTTTCTTATGTTAACAAGGCTGTAATAGGTTTAGCTTAGAATCTTTTACGACACCCCATAATCAAGCTTCTTAAAGTTGATTGATATTTCATAGAGACGAGGAAATTACAAAGGAGATGCAAAAGTGNAGAATTAAAGAAGGCAGTTAGTTTGTCCTTGAAATTTTCTTATGTTAACAAGGCTGCAATAGGTTTAGCTTAGAATCTTTTACGACACGCCATAATCAAGCTTCTTAAAGTTGATTGATATTTCATAGAGACGAGGAAATTACAAAGGAGATGCAAAAGTGAAAGGCTCGGTGCCGGTGTTTGCGTGCTTGGTAAATTAGAAATTCTAATTACAGCTATAAATATTGTGATTTTTAATTTTGTAAAATGCAATTAGTTACTTGCTTAACATATTGTTTTTTTTGAGGTCACTCAAAAATTGAATTTGCATATCTTGAATTTATTTAAGGGGCATTATATACATGTCACACAAATCTTATATATTTACATATCTAACACCTAAACTTTTGTATTTACATACATAACACTTGAATATTTGACATCACATCAAAAATACCACTATCATTTACTTTTTAGAATTGAATTACACATTTTCATGGATAGGTTTTTTAATATCAATTTGTTATAAATGTAAAAATGGGGGCATTTACATGCATAGCACACAATTCTTATCTATTTACATGTCACAACTAAACTTTAATATTTACAAACATAGCACTCAAATCTTTAATATCATGGAAAAAATAATACTATTATCACTTTTTTAAAGTGAAATATACATTTTCATGCATAGGTTTAAAGCACGAAAGTGCTATGTATGTAAATATGAAAGTTTAGTTGCGAGATGGGTAAATACTTAAGAATGTTGTGCTAAATATGTAAATTTCAAAATCTAGGTGCTAGATATGTAAATGCACAAGAATTGTGTGGTATGTATGTAAATTTTCTTTGCCAGTGTTGATAAAAGCATGAGAATGCGTTGATATGTCCCAGTATTTTGAACTCTCCATCTTTCAGAATGTGCGCAGATTGCCATCTACCCGGCACACTTTGCATGTGGACTGATTGTACCACATGCTTTGAGAGTTGTGCTAGTGCAGCTGGAGAATGCGGCTGTTTAGGTGGTGCCGGTGAAGCCGGGCTTCCTCTTCTTCTTATTATGGGACTCATTGTGCTGGGCCTCTTCACCATTGTCGGCATATTCTACAGCGTTCTTGTTGCCACCATGGTTGGTCAGAGAATTTGGCAGCGGCATTACCACATTCTTGCTAAAAGAATGCTCACCAAAGTAAGTTTCATAGATTAAGCTATACCTCACTTTTCTATCTGTGAGTAAAGTGCCAAAGTAATCCCCCTCCCTCTCTCTCACTCCCTCTCTCTCCCTCCCTCTCTCTCTTTCTATATATATAAACTAGGAGTTACTGAATGTGTAATCAATTGCAGGAATATGTGGTGGAGGATGTTGATAGTGAGATGGAAGATGGGAATTGGTCTCCACCACCTATTCCTCCTGAGCATGCACAACAGTTGAAGTCTCTTGGATTNCACCTAGTGTTTAATATTTACTTAATAACACTTAGGTGTTATAAAACTATGCACGAAAAGTTAGTAATTGTGGTATTTTTTATGTGATGTTAAATATTTGTGTGGTATGCATGTAAATATTGAAGTTTAGCTGTTGGATATGTAACTATATAAGAATTGTGTGGTATTTATGTAAATACCCCTATTATTTATGGCATCCTGATTGCTTGAATAACAGGGTTCAGAAATTGCTTGGTTAGAATTTTTTTATGCAGTTTAAGCTGATATAAAGGCGGTGGAAATCAAGGAAACGGACTGCCATTGGGGAGACGTGTTGAGGATTTATATGATTCGCGCATAGAGTAACAACAGCCTTTCTGTAAGTTTGTGTTTTTTTTTTTTCTTTCTTTATTTATTTTATGATTTGATATGCAATTGGATTGATCTTGAGTCTATCTGCAAACTTTAATGATGGCACCATAAATCATCATCCAATACTCCTACTTTCTTAACATAACGTCTTTGGCAGACTACGAAAGAATTTGAATATATTAGTTGCATGCTGGAACTTTCAAAGGTATATCGTGAGAGTTTATCGTCTTAGTATTAAATGATAATCTCATACACATATAAGAGCATCTCATATTACATATGAGATTTTTATATAGAAAAATGATAGGAAAACTGTGGGGGCTTCTTCCTGATGAAATGATTCAATTAATTAGAATTATTTATTAGAAATTATGTGCTTTTGGTAACTGGAGAAGATATTAATATATATAGTAGATTTGGATAATAAAATATGATTTTTATGTTGGAAGTAGGAAGAGCAATGAGGCATCAAAATTTTCATCAAGAGATGATCCGTGACTTGTTCGATTGTTCTTTTAGTAGTAAATACCAACAATTAAGGAAGACATCTTTAATAGTGATGGCGAGCATAAGGCTTATGCTGACATTGGGCCTCGGTAATATGNATTAGAAATTATGTGTTTTTGGTAACTGGAGAAAATATTAATATATTTAGTAGATTTGGATAATAAAATATGATTTTTATGTTGGAAGTAGGAAGAGCAATGAGGCATCAAAATTTTCATCAAGAGATGATCAGTGACTTGTTCGATTGTTCTTTTATTAGTAAATACCAACACTTGAGGAAGACATCTTTAATAGTGATGGCGAGCATAAGGCTTATGCTGACATTGGGCCTCGGTAATATGCTGATATGAGGCATCTGCTTTGAGGGTAATGATAGGCTCAACATTGTTAGCAATTGTTGGTGTCTATCTTGGTGACAATGTACGTAGGTTGTTAGCTTTATCAGCAATGATGGACATCAATTTTTTTGTCATTGGTAGACATCTTCCTCTTTGATGACAGTGGAAGTTGAACTTGTTGGCAATGACATATATTAGCTTTCGCACTGTGACGTGTTGGTCTTGATAGTGATGACTAGCATCCGACATTATTGACAATGATTAGTGTTAGTATTATTGATGAAGTGGAAGTTGTCTCTATTAGCGATATTGGGCATTGTTATTCGTTGTGATTGTGAGCATCGACCTTATCAATGATAAAAGCTCTATGCTTATGCTAACTCTATCATTGAAACCTTTTTCAACTAATCTTGTGTTTTATCTTTCAACTTATACTTTGACATTCTTCTTTGATTAATTCACCCATTCACGTTAGTTTTATGGATTGTTTAGATTTCTTCTTCCAAAGCATTATCTCGCATCTTTGTACAACTTCTTGAAAATCTATAAGCTCTTTTCGATAAAGAGACAAAAGAGAGTATGATTATTTGATTCTCAACTACTCGTATCTTGTAAACTTGTAAAATATGGCAATTTATCACTTGAACTCTCATTTAAGACAGTGAATCTGAGTTTCTTTGATTTGTTATAATTGATGTTTTCGTTGGGGTTATAAATTTTTCTTTTACTTGTTTTGTCCTTGTTTGCTTCAAGTTCAATTCTTTAAAGTATAAGAAAAAATTGTAGTTCTCATCACATGTGTCTGAGCCCCATTCTCTTTCATCATCATATTTGACATTTTGATTTATGATTTTCTTTCAAATATTTGGATATTATTATGAGTAGCTTTTCTGTAGGCTTAATAACTGATGAAAATAAACTTATTGCTCTTGTTATTTAGCTTCTTGTATTGTTGGGTACATACAGTTCAGCTAAACTTCAGAAACTCTTAAGACGATAGATGTTAGACTTTCTTTTGCTCCCTGACTCTTATGGTGTCTTTTCCCTCATACTTTTTATTAGTGATTCATTGGTCAATTTAACTTATCATGCAATGCTTCCACTCAACTCCTTGGATAGCCTCTTACTTTTAAGTATTGTCCTTGCCATATCAAGTGTGGTTCTAATCTTCATTTTTGCTTCTCGATTTTTTTGAAGGAATCTTAGAACTGTAAGAGGTCAAATTTTCCATTTGCTTCATAGAATTATTAAAATTCTGTGAAAGTAAATTCTTTTCAATTAGATTGCATGGTATTTGATCTCCAGTCTAGTCGATGTTTTAATAACAATCTTAAACTTTTTTCTTAATGCCTAATTTTTATTTGATTTAGCTTCAAGAATTACTATCATTTTTTTTTGTGGGAATCCTCTATAAAGTGAAGGGAGTAGTTACTTTATTATGCTACAATGATCCTCGCGTATGAGCTGAAGTGTCTTTTGAGTTGTAAAACTTAAGTCCCTTGAAAAACTTTTCTAAAAGTACTTATCAAGTGTTGACCTCACTTTTGTGAGGGCCTCCTATCTCTTTGTAGAAATCTAGGATTTAGCCTTAGGGTTTCCTAGTGATCTTCTTTGATGACTAGAGATGAAACTTATCCATATTGGACTTCTAACTAATCCTACACTCACTTAGGGTTTCCTGAGGTGAAGCCCAAATCCTCAACCCTTAGTTGAGATGATTGAGGGTCTAGCCCAATGGAAACCCAAGTTAACTTTTTATAGGTGGAAGANGTTCTAACTAATCCTACACTCACTTAGGGTTTCCTGAGGTGAAGCCCAAATTCTCAACCCTTAGTTGAGATGATTGAGGGTCTAGCCCAATGGAAACCCAAGTTAACTTTTTATAGGTGGAAGATGCCCTAGGTTGTCCATGGAACTCAAAATCCTAGGAATTCCTCTAAGGACCTATTAAATATCTATGGGATTCTCATTGACCTTGCAGAGCCCATCAGACAGGAGGCTAGGCCTAGGCCAATGTGGGGTTCTTACCACATTACCCTAAAAGGCCCTAGAAATCCCATGACACCAAAATTCAAAAGGAGTAATTCACCAAAGTCAATCCTTGGTCTCACCTAAAGCTTTCACCAATTAACCGTGAAATTGACGCGAGCTCCAAACACATCAACTCAATCCTAAGAAATTGAAATCACCAAGGGTCATCAAAATTCAATTGAGCCCAAATCAACTTGAGTCAATTATGGAACAATTGAGCTCATCAAAATAAAACTTTACTTGATTCAAGGTGATTAAGACCTAAAACCATTTAGGAATCAAAGTTGCATTAGGGAGGCAACCTTCATAACTAACCTAATTATTTAATTAGGCTAATTAAAAGGGCCCATTAAGCCTAATCTTTTGGGCTAAATCTAAAGACATTTAAGCTAAGTTTACCACAAAAGCCCAAGCCATCATGAGAGGGCATAGCTCAAACCCCATGACTTGAGAGCACACTACTTGACCTTAATGACCCACCATGACACATGGGTGACAAAAGAATAAAATAAACTAATTTGACCTAATCCAAACACTAAAAGACAAAGCATGTACCTTTAACCAAGGGGGACTACCACATGGCACCCAGGTCCAACCCACCCAAATCACTTCATGAGTGGGTCAAGCCAAACCATTTCTGAGCCCAGCCACCATACCAAAAGCTCCCCCTATCCTCTCACACCTTGGGCATGCCATCTTCTTCTTCGTTGGAGCTCCATGGTCAAAACTTTAAAAATGGAGAAAGCACCTTTACCTCTGCTAGCTCATCCTCATTCCTCTGCACATTCTTTGAGGAACCGCCAGACTCTCCCATGTACACTAGAGCTCCTCCCATGGCCTCCCTCGACTATTTAAGGAGGGTAACTCGAGAGCTCCACACACGCACTCAACTTCCTAGCCAACCACTTGAACCCCTTGCTCTTAACACAAAAAACACTTCCACATACCAGAGCGGCTCATCCCACAATCCTCAGGCCACTCCACTACCACACAACCCTAATTTCACCATTGAAATCCCGAGTATTTTTCGGCCTTGACATCAACTTCATCAAAACCCCAATCTAACTCTCCCATTAGCTTCACAAGGCTTTAAAACCTTACCCCCAATCAAAATCCGAGCTTCCCGCGTTCCCTAACCTACTTTAACATCAACCCGAGCCACCACTTGGTCTAGTTCATAACTAGGGCTAATTTCAGAGCGAATTGAAGCAAGGGGAAGCTTTGTGACATCAAAGCGATCATCTTTGTCAAGCCCAATCGAGGCCTCATCTCCTGGGATAAGGTAATGGCTCAATTCCCTAAAATGGCTCTCAGTTTGGTCTTTTAGGAAGAAAATGAACAATGCATGTCTACTTAAAGATATAGATAGGTTCGTCTCACTTAGATGAAACTATATGATTAAATCTCATGCAATTTGGTTGAGTATAGAGCGAGATCTTAGAGTTTGATTGTGAATGATCGAGTAAAAAAAAAAAAAAACTTTAACGTCAGACTTTTTATCGTCGAGTAAAAAATCCAAATGATCTTTATAAGATAATCAATAAATATAAAAAATATTATTTTGGGACATTTATGTGCATACCACCAAATTCCCTTGTATTTACATAACTGCCACCTAAACTTTACTTCTTAAACCTCCTCCTGCACTTGCTGCTACCACCCCTCCTATGGCTACTGCTTTTGCACCCGATGCTACTCTGTCTCTTGTGTCACTTATTGCTTATGCCCCTACTCCCCCACCTTCTGCTAGCATGCCACTGGAGCTGGCGTGTCAACTTCTACACCACTTAAGGGTTTATGGCCTTGGAGCGAAAGGCACAGCCTTCGAAGCCGAGCTCTCCCATGATCCAGTTCTTAGTTCCCCAAGCTCCTCACAGTCAAACTAGGAAGCTCCTCCCAGACATGCGGCTTCAATGAAAGAAGAGATTCTCCAGTTGTAAATACATTGGTTCGGTAGTTCAAAAATATCACTTGGGTGCTAGATTTTGTAAATAACAATGTTTTGATTGTTATGTAGGTAATTATCCTTTTAAAGTAATGATTTTCATTTATTATAATCGGCTAATCGATTATGTGGACACAATTATAACTTCCGATTATTTTTATGAGAAAAAAATTGTTCGAATATATTTTTTTTTATGAAAATTTAGAACAAATTAAATTTTAAATTTATTTTAAGAAGAATGCAATTAATTAATAACTAATTAGTTTTATATTGTTTTAATATTAAACAAGTTAAAAAAATATCATAATTAAAATTTAAATATAATATTCTTTTTTCTTCAAGTTAAAAAAATATCAACCTCCATCCTAAGAAAATAGCTTAAAATATATGCATTAAAAGTACCGATGGTTCACATGCATGCCGCTCAATATTTATTTATTTACATATCTAGCACCTAAACATTAAGTTTTACATATACACCATTGTATGCATGTATATGCAAGAAAAGCTGCATATTTTTGTAGGTGCAGTGAGAGCGCCATGTCACCTCCCAAAAGAGTTTTTAAGAGAGGTGGACAGCCTGGGACTTAAATACTGCTCTTCGGCCCTACACCTAGCGGATATGAGATTTTTGTCCGTGATATTCTCCTTCACACAATCAAGTGATGCCCTTGCACGGATCAGCTCCTCCGAGGGTCCCATTGAATCATGGGGAGTCCACACTCCTGTCAGACAGTAATTTACTATGATACCATTTATCACCTCCCAAAAGAGCTCTTTCGGGACGTGACAACTAGCTCTACCTCGACATTTTAAAATTTTTTATTTTGTTTTTAATCAATGTATTATATATCAGAACAGAACACTGGCATTTTTTTAAATAAAATTTAGGTGTAGAATTGTAAAATCATAGGAATTTTGTGGTATATATGAAATTGTCCATAAAAATAAATGTGCATATTACATAATCACATGAGTACATGACAGGTCGCTAATTAATTAATAAGTTGGAATAATAAAAAACGAATAATAAGAATCCAAGAGAATATCAGGTCAAGAGGGTTCACATTTGGGAGAAATTATTGCATCACATGTCCAATAACAGGGGGCCATGTGGTAATTTGGGTCAACTGACATACACAGTTTAGGCCCGGGTTACCATGTGGCACTCTATCATTAGACACCTGATACAAATTTGTATGAGGTATCCTGATGCAATAATTTTTCCACATTTGGGAGATTATATTATTGGAACCTATTAAAAATGTATATTAGCGTTCATTATTAGGTTTTATTTATATTTTATTTAACTTTTTAAAACTATATTTTATTCACATGAAATATGTTTGACCAATTATTTTCAACTAATATACTAAACATTTGAGCTCTCTTTCTTATTTTAAAAATTTGAGTACATGACAAGCAGTCGATGACATCCGTGCAAGAGGAGGAAGATAGAAAGACGAGTAGTTTTTTATTATTATTATTATTTTTATTAGTAAACATTATGTAAAACATTTGTCGTAGAATTTTTTTTATTAACTTTTCTATTCTTATGTTGGATGATTTGTGACCGTATTTTTCTCTTATTAATGATACTTTTTAGAGATTTGATCTGTGATATGATTATTACTTAATGTGGTATGCGATGTGAGATTTATTTTTGTGCATGTTGTGGAAATATAATCGATATTTTAAATTTTATTTTTGTGTTATAGGCTTGCGTCTGATTTGCGTGCGTTTTTTTAACGCAAATTCCGACGCGAAATCAGTAATAATATTTCGACGTTATACTCTATTTTCCGACACAAATTTGACCATAATCCGATGCTAATATTTATCATCAAATATTTTCAGACGTAAATTCCGACGCATGCTTCGAATAAACAAATCAGACGCTAGTACGACGAAACAACTGACAAATTATTTGTGTCAGAATATTTCGATGTAAGTTAAATGTAAATAGAATTATCGACCCCATATTTAATGATGNGCCTAATCTTTTGGGCTAAATCTAAAGACATTTAAGCTAAGTTTACCACAAAAGCCCAAGCCATCATGAGAGGGCATAGCTCAAACCCCATGACTTGAGAGCACACTACTTGACCTTAATGACCCACCATGACACATGGGTGACAAAAGAATAAAATAAACTAATTTGACCTAATCCAAACACTAAAAGACAAAGCATGTACCTTTAACCAAGGGNACCTAATCTTTTGGGCTAAATCTAAAGACATTTAAGCTAAGTTTGCCACAAAAGCCCAAGCCATCATGAGAGGTCATAGCTCAAACCCCATGACTTGAGAGCACACTACTTGACCTTAATGACCACCCACCATGACACATGGGTGGCAAAAGAATAAAATAAACTAATTTGACCTAATCCAAACACTAAAAGACAAAGCATGTACCTTTAACCAAGGGGGACTACCACATGGCACCCAGGTCCAACCCACCCAAATCACTTCATGAGTGGGTCAAGCCAAACCATTTCTGAGCCCAGCCACCATACCAAAAGCTCCCCCTATCCTCTCACACCTTGGGCATGCCATCTTCTTCTTCGTTGGAGCTCCATGGTCAAAACTTTAAAAATGGAGAAAGCACCTTTACCTCTGCTAGCTCATCCTCATTCCTCTGCACATCCTTTGAGGAACCGCCAGACTCTCCCATGTACACTAGAGCTCCTCCCATGGCCTCCCTCGACTATTTAAGGAGGGTAACTCGAGAGCTCCACACACGCACTCAACTTCCTAGCCAACCACTTGAACCCCTTGCTCTTAACACAAAAAACACTTCCACATACCAGAGCGGCTCATCCCACAATCCTCAGGCCACTCCACTACCACACAACCCTAATTTCACCATTGAAATTTCGAGTATTTTTCGACCTTGACATCAACTTCATCAAAACCCCAATCTAACTCTCCCATTAGCTTCACAAGGCTTTAAAACCTTACCCCCAATCAAAATCCGAGCTTCCCGCGTTCCCTAACCTACTTTAACATCAACTCGAGCCAGCACTTGGTCTAGTTCATAACTAGGGCTAATTTCAGAGCGAATTGAAGCAAGGTGAAGCTTTGTGACATCAAAGCGATCATCTTTGTCAAGCCCAATCGAGGCCTCATCTCCTGGGATAAGGTAATNCCGAGCCACCACTTGGTCTAGTTCATAACTAGGGCTAATTTCAGAGCGAATTGAAGCAAGGGGAAGCTTTGTGACATCAAAGCGATCATCTTTGTCAAGCCCAATCGAGGCCTCATCTCCTGGGATAAGGTAATGGCTCAAATTCCCTAAAATGGCTCTCAGTTTGGTCTTTTAGGAAGAAAATGAACAATGCATGTCTACTTAAAGATATAGATAGGTTCGTCTCACTTAGATGAAACTATATGATTAAATCTCATGCAATTTGGTTGAGTATAGAGCGAGATCTTAGAGTTTGATTGTGAATGATCGAGTAAAAAAAAAAAAAAACTTTAACGTCAGACTTTTTATCGTCGAGTAAAAAATCCAAATGATCTTTATAAGATAATCAATAAATATAAAAAATATTATTTTGGGACATTTATGTGCATACCACCAAATTCCCTTGTATTTACATAACTGCCACCTAAACTTTACTTCTTAAACCTCCTCCTGCACTTGCTGCTACCACCCCTCCTATGGCTACTGCTTTTGCACCCGATGCTACTCTGTCTCTTGTGTCACTTATTGCTTATGCCCCTACTCCCCCACCTTCCGCTAGCATGCCACTGGAGCTGGCGTGTCAACTTCTACACCACTTAAGGGTTTATGGCCTTGGAGCGAAAGGCACAACCTTCGAAGCCGAGCTCTCCCATGATCCAGTTCTTAGTTCCCCAAGCTCCTCACAGTCAAACTAGGAAGCTTCTCCCAGACAGGTGGCTTCAATGAAAGAAGAGATTCTCCAGTTGTAAATACATTGGTTCGGTAGTTCAAAAATATCACTTGGGTGCTAGATTTTGTAAATAACAATGTTTTGATTGCTATGTATGTAATTATCCTTTTAAAGTAATGATTTTCATTTATTATAATTGGCTAATCGAATGGGTGGACACAATTATAACTTCCGATTATTTTTATGATAAAAAAATTGTTGGAATATTTTTTTTTTATGAAAATTTAGAACAAATTAAATTTTAAATTTATTTTAAGAAGAATGCAATCAATTAATAACTAATTAGTTTTATATTGTTTTAATATTAAACAAGTTAAAAAAAATATCATAATTANTTATGTAGGTAATTATCCTTTTAAAGTAATGATTTTCATTTATTATAATCGGCTAATCGATTATGTGGACACAATTATAACTTCCGATTATTTTTATGAGAAAAAAATTGTTCGAATATATTTTTTTTTATGAAAATTTAGAACAAATTAAATTTTAAATTTATTTTAAGAAGAATGCAATTAATTAATAACTAATTAGTTTTATATTGTTTTAATATTAAACAAGTTAAAAAAATATCATAATTAAAATTTAAATATAATATTCTTTTTTCTTCAAGTTAAAAAAATATCAACCTCCATNCATAATTAAAATTTAAATATAATATTCTTTTTTCTTCAAGTTAAAAAAATATCAACCTCCATCCTAAGAAAATAGCTTAAAATATATGCATTAAAAGTACCGATGGTTCACATGCATGCCGCTCAATATTTATTTATTTACATATCTAACACCTAAACATTAAGTTTTACATATACACCATTGTATGCATGTATATGCAAGAAAAGCTGCATATTTTTGTAGGTGCAGTGAGAGCGCCATGTCACCTCCCAAAAGAGTTTTTAAGAGAGGTGGACAGCCTGGGACTTAAATACTGCTCTTCGGCCCTACACCTAGCGGATATGAGATTTTTGTCCGTGATATTCTCCTTCACANTATGTCACCTCCCAAAAGAGCTTTTAAGTGAGGTGGACAACCCAGGACTTAAATACTGCTCTTCGGCCCTACACCTAGCGGATATGAGATTTTTGTCCGTGATATTCTCCTTCACACAATCAAGTGATGCCCTTGCACGGATCAGCTCCTCCGAGGGTCCCATTGAATCATGGGGAGTCCACACTCCTGTCAGACAGTAATTTACTATGATACCATTTATCACCTCCCAAAAGAGCTCTTTCGGGACGTGACAACTAGCTCTACCTCGACATTTTAAAATTTTTTATTTTGTTTTTAATCAATGTATTATATATCAGAACAGAACACTGGCATTTTTTTAAATAAAATTTAGGTGTAGAATTGTAAAATCATAGGAATTTTGTGGTATATATGAAATTGTCCATAAAAATAAATGTGCATATTACATAATCACATGAGTACATGACAGGTCGCTAATTAATTAATANGCATTTTAAAATTTTTTATTTTGTTTTTAATCAATGTACTATATCAGAACAGAACACCGGCATTTTTTTTTTTTTTTGTGATATGAATATTTGAGTGGAATAAATCTAAAAAAAATAAAATTTAGGTGTAGAATTGTAAAATCATAGGAATTTGGTGGTATATATGCAATTGTCCATAAAAATAAATGTGCATATTACATAATCACATGAGTACATGACAGGTCGCTAATTAATTAATAAGTTGGAATAATAAAAAACGAATAATAAGAATCCAAGAGAATATTAGGTCGAGGGTTCACATTTGGGAGAAATTATTGCATCACATGTCCAATAACAGGGGGCCATGTGGTAATTTGGGTCAACTGACATACACAGTTTAGGCCCGGGTTATCATGTGGCACTCTATCATTAGACACATGATACAAATTTGTATGAGGTATCCTGATGCAATAATTTTTCCACATTTGGGAGATTATATTATTGGAACCTATTAAAAATGTATATTAGCGTTCATTATTAGGTTTTATTTATATTTTATTTAACTTTTTAAAACTATATTTTATTCACATGAAATATGTTTGACCAATTATTTTCAACTAATATACTAAACATTTGAGCTCTCTTTCTTATTTTAAAAATTTGAGTACATGACAAGCAGTCGATGACATCCGTGCAAGAGGAGGAAGATAGAAAGACGAGTAGTTTTTTATTATTATTATTATTTTTATTAGTAAACATTATGTAAAACATTTGTCGTAGAATTTTTTTTATTAACTTTTCTNTCATGAAATATCTTTGACCAATTATTTTCAACTAATATACTAAACATTTGAGCTCGCTTTCTTATTTTAAAATTTTGAGTACATGACAAGCAGTCGATGGCATCCGTGCAAGAGGAGGAGGATAGAAAGACGAGTAGTTTTTTTTTATTATTATTATTTTTATTAGTAAACATTATGTAAAACATTTGTCGTAGAATTTTTTTTATTAACTTTTCTATTCTTATGTTGGATGATTTGTGACCGTATTTTTCTCTTATTAATGATACTTTTTAGAGATTTGATCTGTGATATGATTATTACTTAATGTGGTATGCGATGTGGAATTTATTTTTGTGCATGTTGTGGAAATATAATCGATATTTTAAATTTTATTTTTGTGTTATAGGCTTGCGTCTGATTTGCGTGCGTTTTTTTAACGCAAATTCCGACGCGAAATCAGTTATAATATTTCGACGTTATACTCTATTTTCCGACACAAATTTGACCATAATCCGATGCTAATATTTATCATCAAATATTTTCATACGTAAATTGCGATGCATGCTTCATATAAACAAATCAGAAGCTAGTAGGACGAAACAACTGACATAAATTATTTGTGTCAGAATATTTCGATGTAAGTTAAATGTAAATAGAATTATCGACCCCATATTTAATGATGGTAAGAATCAGAGTCAAATTCTACGATTAACCCTTAAATGTCTTTAGATTTGCATTGAAATTATGTCTTATCTAGCTGACATAAATATGTTTAATACGTAATGACAAGCAATGATTTTTTTTTTTTTCTATTAAAGATTTTCAGTTCATTGATGATAGATATCACAGCTTAATTGGCAAGAACATCATTACCTTTAGTCGTGATAGTGGTCATTATCATTGATGGCAATGCCAGACTCGAACATATGTGGTGAGAACTATGATTAGGGTTGGTAGCAACAATGGGCATAATTTTGATGGCGACGACAAGTATTGAAATTATTTGTGAACTTAGGGGGCTAAGCCAACATGCATGTGTTATATGTCAGTCTGCGTTCTATGGAATGCCTTTCATACTAAGTATAGGGTTTCAGTAAAGATAAATACTGATAAAATATGTATGTATTTATATATCTAACACCTAAACATTCGTGTTGCATTTCTCAAATCATTAGCTTTACATAAAAAAAAAAACATCACCTTTGTTACCTTTTAAAAAACTAAAATGCATCTTTTCGTATATATCTATGCGTTGTGGACTCAGATCAGTTGGTCGGACATCTGCTTGTCAGTTATAAGTTTCATCTAGTCCGGGGTTCGAATCCCCCCGAGTGTAGGGTATTGTAATTGAATTCTTAGACGCATGAGAGATGACTTTGACTCATATAATAATCTCCGACATTCCTTTTTAATATATATATATATATATATATATATATATATATATATATATATATATATATATATATATANCCTTAGGGGGCTAAGCCCACATGCATGTGTTATATGTCAGTCTGCGTTTTATGGAGTGCCTTTCATACTAACCTATTTTGTATAGGGTTTCAGTAAAGATAAGTACTGATAAAATATGTATGTATTTATATATCTAACACCTAAACATTCATATTGCATTTCTCAAATCATTAACTTTACATAAAAAATAAAAAAAAAAAAAAAAACTATCACGTTTGTTACCTTTTAAAAAACTAAAATACATCTTATTTGTATATATCTATGCGTTGTGGACTCAGATCAGTTGGTCGGGCATCTCCTTGTCAGTTGTAAGTCTCATCTAGTCTGGGGTTCGAATCCCCCCGAGTGTAGGATATTGTAATCGAATTCTTAGGCACATGAGGGATGACTGTGACTCGTATAATAACCTCCGACCATTCCTTTTCAATAATATATATGTATATAAATATATTTATATAAAGTTTATAACAACAAAATATCTTAAATATAATATGAAATTTGAAGTGTTAGATATGCAAATACATAAGTTGTGTGGTATGTATATATATATATATATATTGCTTGGCAACTGCTCATCGAATGCGTGGACACAATTATAACTTCCATTTAATTTTATGCGAAAACTATTGTTCGAATATTTTTTTTGATAAATTTGAACAGATTAAATTTAAAAAAAAAAATTAAATTTATTTTAAGATGGGTGCAATCAATTAATAATTAATTAATTTCATATTGTATTAATATTAAACAAGCTAAAAAAAGTATATCATAATTAAATTTTAAATTGAATATTTCTTTTTCTTCAAGTGAAGTGTGAACGATACTGTAAACATAAATAGGATTTTAGAACTTTAAATTTGGAATGCGAACTATGTTTTTATCAGGAAAGTCTTGTTTGAAGATATAAGATATATACATACACTAGTCGATGTGGTATATATATAATTCAAGCAGGAGAACGATCTTCGAAGCGAAAAGTAGAACGAGAAAATTTACACCAGAAAACGGTAACACTGTGAAACACACAGATTTACGTGGTTCAGCAAATTGCTTACGTCCACGAAGTTGTAGAGAATTTTACTATTTGATGAATTTACAACATTCGATCACCTCGACTTACAAGAGGAATCTGTCACTTCGTTACTCTCTCTTCTTCTCTCTCTGTTCTTCTCTCTCTACACCGAAGAAACTCTACGCCGAGATACACCAAAGAAGATAAACTTACAAGAGAAATAAACTCAATTTTTTTCTGCCAGAAGTCACCAAGAAAAAGTCAAGGGAGAACAATCTTCTTCTTCTTCTTTCTTCTTCCTTCATGCAAGGAACTACTTCTTGCACTTCTCTTCCCTTTATTCCGAGGAAGCCCTAAGAAGAACACCAACTGTAACTTCAAAACTTTCTTCTCTTATGTTCGCAACTTAAAAGAGACGGGAGGCAGGAACGGTTCGCGACATAAGGGAGGTGCGACTCTTCGCGAATCGGAACCAGGGAACGGCCGGAACAGGTTTTGCGACAGTAGAACGGGAGCAATCGCGATGATTCGCGATCGGGAGCGACAGGCGGGAGCGAGATCGGAATTGGGCTCCAGCGCTCAACAAGTCTCTCTCTCTCTCTCTCTCACACACACACACACAAACTCTCTCCCTCGATCCTAAGAAAATAACTTAAAATATATGCATTAAAATTATTGATGGTTTACATGCATGCCGCTCAATATTTATTTATTTACATATGATGACTTTTACGTATATGCCATTGTATGTATGTGTGTGTGTGTACGTGCACGCGCAAAAAAAAAGTGCACATTTTTGGAAGTGTGGGGAGAGCGGACTTCTAAAATTAGACTGCGCTAAACAGAGCCTAAATCTAAAAAAAACAAAATTTAGGTGTTAGGCATATAAATTCATGGGAATTTTGTGGTATATATGCAAATGTCCATGAAAATAAATGTGCATATTATGCAATCATATGAGTACATGACAGGTCAGTAATTAATTAATAGCTTAAGACAATAAAAAGGAATAATAAGAATCCAAGAAGGATGTTAGGTCAAGAGGGTTCACATACGGGAGACTATTATTGGAACCTATTAAATGTATATTAGCATTCATTATTAGGTTTTATTTATATTTTATTTAACTTTTTTAAAATAAATTTTACTCACATGAAATATATTTTACAAATTATTTCCAATTATTATACTAGACATTCGAGCTCTCAGAAAAATATAGTGTGTGTATATATATATATATATATATATATATATATATATATATATATATATATATATATATATATATATATATATATATATATATATATATATATATATATATATATATATATATATA
>JXCR01131935.1:102260-120741 GCA_002079205.1 Phalaenopsis hybrid cultivar
AGGGAAAAGCAGCGGCAGAAGTTGAAGGTTGATCTCCCCCGACATACCATTATGACAAGTGTCACTCTTAATGCATGCACCCTGGTATTAGGCAATACATAACCTTTGTTTTTTAGACTACGGTTGTTGTTCAAGGCACGATGACCAGTGGATTAACTGTAATTGTGTGATCTCACTTGATTATTGCAAGACAGTTGATTTCATTGCATTAGATAGTGAGGAAGATGTATAGATCCTAATTATTCTTGGAACACCATTTCTTGTATGGGTAGGGCAAATATTGACCTACAAAAAGAAGAATTAACTAATAGAGCTTATGATCAAGAATTGAATTTTCAAATCTATAATCTTATTCCCACCTCTTCTTATCCCCCATGAAGAGCATCGCGATTGGAATTAGAGGAGTTGCGAGAGATATTGAAAAAGAAGAAGGAGAATATGATGTTAAGCCCATTTCAAAGAAAAGATAAAATGGGAGAAAAAAATGTATGATATAGGGAATTCTATAAGGAGGCAAAAATATTGGGATTTTGATGATGGGCTATTTAAAAGGTAATTTGGTCCTGAAGAAAAATCTTAGGAATGAACTGACTGTGTCGAGCTGACAACATAAAACCAAGTACCTCTTGGGTGGCTACCTAAATGCTATCATATTGTTTACGTTTAATAACTTATATAAATGATTAATGTGAATTTTCATAATGACATGGTGGCCAAATAAGATCATACACAATTTTATATATATAATAACTTCTATTGTATGAGAAAAAGTTAAAGAGCTTGCTTAAATAAATTGATAGTGAACATGTGAAAGAAATTTGTGTGTGTGTGTGTGTTTTTTGTGAGTTATAACTTTATGAAAGAAAATTTAAGCACATTTGATGAAATATGATGCAAAAGATTAATATTTCATTTCCATCTACTCTTGCTTTAATCTATGTAATTCACTATCTTTTGGAAATGCAAATTGGAGCTGGAGAGATGATATTTTGAGGAGAGGTTATCTTGTGGGCATTAACAAGATGCTTCAGTTGCAATGACTCATCTGAATATACACCAAAATAATCTTAAAGAATTATGATGAAGAAGATAGAAATCAAGGCAATAGGTCAATTGGGAAGTTCTCCTGAGATTGATTGTTGAACTTTCGCTTTTGGTACTGCTCTAGAGCGCTATGAGAAATCCGGTCTTATATTTTGCAGCCTATGTTAAAGCTCATGCTTTCCCCAACCATTTAGAATGATCCAACCACTAATCTTTTGAGTAAATTGCTACCTAACAAAATAATAATGATAATAATAATAATAATAATGAAATGTTGGTTGTCTCTTATGCCTATCCATATGAATAAAGCAATATCTTATAATAGCCATGTAATATCTATCATCTCTCTGTTTTTATATGAAGGAAACTAAAGTTTTATTTACTTGTAAATTGTACTTAGAACTTCAAATTCTTTATTTATTCATCACGAAATTAACTTTAGACACAATGGTTTCTAAGTGCTCAACTTATTTGGCTTTCTGAATAATTCTATTTTCATTATGATTTGTTCTTTCATTTTCTCAATTTGAACTTACTTTCGTTCGACTCTTTCAATTGGCAAGAGGATAGCATGTTCCTATTTGATTTTGGGAATATATATATTTGTTACAAAATTTCTTTTATTTTTTTTTATTCTTTTCAATCTATTTTTTAGCCCATCCCATATGTTGGGATTAAGGCTTTGTTGTTGTTGTATTTTTTTCTATTTTATTTTAACATATTTTTTGTTTTCAAATAACCTAAATATAGTGGAGTATATTTAATGCCCATAAATGTTGAACACTTTTTTTTTATATTTATTTCAAATAAAAAGAATTCAATGTAAAATCTAATTTGAGAAGCTGGTGGTGCCACCTGGGCCTATGTGTGCTGGGGCCGATGATCTGTGCCATGCAATGATGGCGACGCAGTGGTATAAAAATTTTGGTTTTTAATATGATAAAAAATAAATGTTGTGTAGAACAAGCACGTAGTGGCTAAAAATGTTGTGGACATAATTAAATCAAAATTTCTCAAATTTCATAACATATATATTGCACTCACGGAACCCTTGTCTTCTCCTCCATTATGCACTAACACAATTAGAGTCTGGATGAACTGAAGACGAATGGACAGAACTTGTGTTCTTGTTCGATTTTTTTAAAATTTAGTTTGTTTGAAATAAGCTCGTATTTAAAATTATTCGTGAAGTCACTGTTCCCGTTTATTTCTTAACGAACAAGCTGAACACAAGCAATTCACGAATAAGGAGCCAATTTGATATCCCTAATATTAATATATATAAATAATATCTTATATTAATTATATAACTTATATTATATAAATAGATAATANACACTCACGGAACCCTTGTCTTCTCCATTATGCACTAACACAATTAGGGTGTGGATGAACTGAACACGAACGGACAAAACTTTTGTTCTTATTTGATTTTTTTAAAAGTTAGTTTGTTTGAAATAAGCTCGTATTTAAAATTATTCGTGAAGTCACTGTTCGCGTTTATTTCTTAACGAACAAGCTGAACACAAGCAATTCACAAATAAGGAGCCAATTTGATATCCCAAATATTAATATATATAAATAATATCTTATATTAATTATATAACTTATATTATATAAATAGATAATATCTATATTAGTATATTTCTAATATAATATATTAACATATTATTATTATTACTTTATTATATATTATAATTTATAAAATTTAATTTTTAAATAATATCATAGATTTTTTAGATATAAACATTTTAAATTATTCTAAATTTCAAAAAATAATTATTCGAACATTACCGAATGCATCATGTTTGGTTTGTTTAACTAACCAAACAAAAACAATTTGTTCACGTTCGTCCCGTTTACTTATCGAACGAATCGAACACGAACTCACTGAAAAACCGAACACGAACTCACTGACGAACCGAACACGAACTGTTCGCAAACAACAAGCTTTTTTGACAGCCCTACTAATAATAGGCAGGCACAGGCTATGCATGAACATAACGACCTCATAACATTTCATAACAAACAAGAAAAGTCCCTTTAATCTCTATTTTCCAGTTCATGTTTGGTCACGCATGCAAGTTCCAACTGAATTCTAAATCCTTAATTTCATTTCAGATCATGCTTTGGAAAGACCCAATTTATGGAAAAATTATTGCATCATGAGTTATGATACAATTTTACATCAATACTTCAATCAAGACCCACCAAAGATACAGACAGGCCCATCTTAATAAAATAATAATAATTTAATGCATGAATGGGACAAACCTTAGATATCATAAATGATGCCACCACAAAGATCAGCTCGTGACTTAATTCATTTGCGACCATACGTGTCGCCAGCACAAAAACCAAGCGAAACAACCAAATTTTGGATATCAGAAAGCAACAAGAGGTAACGGATATACCACATAATACAATACCCTGGCAAGCCACGTTAGAAACTCCAGTCCACATAACATATAGTCCTAACACCCCACAACACGATCTCACATCTTCAGATGGAAAATAGAAGAGCTGATTTTAAATAAAAAAAAAAGATTCATTAGAATACAAAATGGTTATTTATTTTCTAAGGATCAGTTTTCCGCCTCCTCTTCCTCCTCCTCAAAGTCATCATCCGCAGTAGCGTCCTGGTATTGCTGATACTCCGCCACCAGATCATTCATGTTACTCTCCGCCTCGGTGAACTCCATCTCATCCATTCCCTCACCAGTGTACCAATGCAAGAAAGCCTTTCTCCTGAACATTGCTGTGAATTGCTCGCTCACCCTGCAGAACATCTCCTGAATGGAAGTTGAGTTGCCAATGAAGGTAGAGGCCAGCTTAAGCCCCTTGGGGGGGATGTCGCACACACTGGACTTCACATTATTGGGAATCCACTCAACGAAATAGGAAGAGTTCTTATTCTGAACGTTAATCATCTGCTCGTCCACCTCTTTGGTGCTCATCTTGCCACGGAACATGGCTGAGGCAGTGAGGTAGCGGCCGTGACGAGGATCAGCAGCGCACATCATGTTCTTTGAGTCCCACATTTGTTGGGTCAGTTCTGGAACTGTGAGGGCGCGGTACTGTTGTGATCCCCTGGAAGTCAGGGGAGCGAAACCTACCATAAAGAAGTGGAGACGTGGAAAGGGAATCAGATTGACAGCCAGCTTACGCAGGTCGGAGTTGAGCTGACCGGGGAAGCGGAGGCAGCATGTAACACCACTCATGGTAGCAGATATGAGGTGATTCAGATCACCAACTGGAATGGAAAAAAAGATATGCCATAAGTTAATTCAAAGAAGAGTAGGAAGAAAATTTGATTCACAGTTTCTTAGATAGAAATAAAAGCAAAAAACAATGCTCGGGATGAAGAATGGACTAAAACTTTAACTTACACGTAGGAGTAGCAAGCTTGAGGGTGCGGAAACAAATATCATAGAGAGCCTCATTGTCAAGAACCATGCACTCGTCAGCATTCTCAACAAGTTGGTGAACAGAGAGAGTAGCATTGTATGGCTCCACGACAGTATCAGAGACCTTGGGTGACGGAAAAACGGAGAAAGTGAGCATCATGCGATCAGGGTACTCTTCTCTGATCTTGGAAATAAGAAGAGTACCCATGCCAGATCCTGTTCCTCCACCCAATGAATGGCATACTTGGAATCCTACAAAAGAATTAGAATAAGTAAAACACGTTGCGTGTCTTTAATCATTTACCAAGGTTCACATTGAACTGTACTGGCTAATAACCAACTAGCGTGAATCCACCAAAAGGTTCTAATAACTTGATGAATGGTTCCGAGACAAAAAAGAAAAAACAGCCGGTAAGAATAAATAGATCATGCCCTTTTATAATTTTAACTAAATAAGACACATTTAAGGCCTTTTTTTTTTTCATTTTGTTTGAATTTTGATGCCATATTTATGTAATACTAAACTAAAATTTTTAATTCTTGAGGCTTTGAGAGCAAATTTTTAGGGTCAACAAATTATTTTTTTGTTTTAAGAACATGTTCATTGGCACAATTATTATTGTTACATGTTAGGAAATTCATCACAAAATATATAATTAAGTGCTTATGCATGCACAGACGAGAGAAACACACCACAAATGTTAAGATTTTTTACATAGAAAATCCAATAAGAAAAAGAAGGATTAAATGTGACCCGTTCGAAATAATTTCATTAGTATAAATTAAAGATTAAAAGTGATACTCTACCTTATAGTTGGAGGTGTTGATACAATGAGACACGACCATAGATAAAATCTCATGTGACGGTATTAAGAGTTTAAATAAGTCAATCATCATCGACTCCTCAGTTAATGAGCGTCAAAATACAATTGATAGACATCGAAACTCGAGACAAAAGGTATAATATTGGTTTTTCTTTTGATAGGAAGGGAGATTGTGCGACAGAGAAGAGACAAATGTTAGATGTTGATGACTGTGAACATCATATGTCATTCATAGACAGTGAACATCAATGGTTGATAGTGAACAACGAAAGCCAAGTGAAAGGAGTAGTAAATTTGGTCATTTTTCTGATAAAATAGAAGATTGATTGTCCTAGAAGACAAGCATCAGAAGTCAGTGGATAGTAAACGTCCCAATTTGATCACTAGTAGGTATTAGACAATAATCAATAGGAAACATTAGAAGTCGGGTGACCAAAAGCATTTAGTTGCATCCTTAGATAACAACCATTAAACATCGTTGATTGATGAACATCAAACCTTGCTTGATGTCATATTTCAGATGATGGTTGATGAGGAACTTCGGAAGCCAACAAAGGGAGAATGTTTAACATGGCATTCTTTTTCTAAGAGGGGAGATTAAGTGATAAAGAAGACATGCATTGGAACTTAGTGTTTAATGAAAGTTGGTTGTTGGCGAACAACAAACAACAACAATAACTGGTAAGAATAAATAGATCATGCTCTTTTATAATTTTGTCCTTTTAGTTAAAAAAAATCCTTAAAATGCCTTAAATGATAAAACAAAATGATAAATGATGCAAGCTGCCACATATGACAACAACAACAACAACAAAGCCTTAAACCCACTACGTGTTGTCGGCTCCAAGAATCCTTTTTCTCCATTTTGTCCTATTTAGTGTCATATTTTCATTTAGTTTTAGTAAACTAAGATCATTTTTTTATACAATAAGTCCAGGTCTTCCAAGGTCTACCTCTGTCTTTCTTAACACAAGTCGAATCTAAAACATTTACTCTCCTAATCGGATCAACAGATGGTCGACGTTTGATGTGACCAAACCATCTAAGACGACATTTGAAAAGAAAAAAAAAAAAAGTTTACTTGCATACCACTCAATTCATATGCATTTACACATTTAACGCATAAACTTCAGTTTCGCATATGTAATCANGTGTGTATATATGTGTGTAGATATATATGTGTATATATGTGTGTAGATATATATGTGTATATATGTGTGTATATATATATGTGTATATATATATGTGTATATATATATGTGTATATATATATGTGTATATATATATGTATATATATGTGTATATATATATGTGTATATATGTATATGTATGTGTATATATATATATATATATATATATATATATATAGATAGATATATTGTGTATGCACGTGTGTATGCATAATATTAAAATTATATATACTAGAAAGAAGTAAAAAAGGAAAAAAAAAATAGCTATTACAGCGACCTAGTCTAATTTATTTATAGACAACAAATGTTTACTCTCATTCAGCACTCATAAATTTTCCTTAAAGGTTGAAAAAATAAATCTAATAACATTATTTCATGAACTACAATACAAGGAGAAAAGAAATCAACCAATACATCTAAGCTAGGATAGTTGTAACGCAACCTCAAGTCGTGAGGGGAAAAAAAATATAGTTGTCAAAGCAAAGCACCATTCAAGGATCTTAGCGAAGATGATAATAATTAGTAGAAACGATGACACTTGACACAGGAAGTACAAAACATAAAAAGTGTGACTTTTCACAGAGTTACTGAGATAAAATCAGACAAAGTCACGCAAATTTAACTTACAATGTAAAAATTTTTGCACATTTACAAATAATACTTGAATTAAATTTCTTTATCTTGATGATTTAATGGCTATAGCATCAGTATATTTTTCACCATAAATCNTCCATCTTAGAACTTAAATTAATCTTAATTAAACTGATTAATCTCTACTACCTGTACTTCAGGAAGATGTGCAGCTCTTAGTCGACATAGGCCTCCAAGCTTACAGATTCTCCATCTCTTGGCCAAGAGTACTCCCAAGTACTATAATAACTCTATATATTCTCTTCTCTAATCTTAATTAAGATCTTAATTACAATCTCTGACATGATTAATTCATTAAGCTTCTTATTAAATTAACACAAACTAATTAATCTGCAGAGGGCCGTGGCCTGCCCAATCAGGAAGGACTCAAGTACTATCACAATCTGATTGATGAGCTAAAGCTTCATGGTAATTACAATGAAATATGTGAATCTATGTTATGAGGAATTTGGGCATAAAGTGAAGCATTCGATCACAATGAATGAACCTCTGATGTTTGCTAGTCAGGGATATGGCCTTGGACGGTTGGCTCCTGGCCACTGCACCCCAGACATAGAAATTCCAGGATTTGGTCCTCTTAATTGCCCTGTTGGAGATTCTCTCAGAGAGCCCTATAAAGTTGCTCATAACTTACTCTTAGCTCATGCAGAAGCAGTANAAATATGTGAATCTATGTTTTGAGGAATTTGGGCATTAAGTGAAGCATTGGATCACAATGAATGAACCTCTGATGTTTGCTAGTCAGGGATATGGCCTTGGGCGGTTGGCTCCTGGCCACTGCACCCCAGACTTAGAAATTCCAGGATTTGGTCCTCTTAATTGACCTGTTGGAGATTCTCTCAGAGAGCCCTATAAAGTTGCTCATAACTTACTCTTAGCTCATGCAGAAGCAGTAGATCTCTACAAAACCCATTACCAGGTAATTCATAATACTTCCAAGGCAGCTAAATCCAAAAGTTCTGTCAATTTGGTTTTTATACATATAACCTTTAATTAACATGCAATTATGAGATTAAGATGACATGTTTAAGTTTAATTATTGGCTTTGCAGGCTAAGCAAAGGGGAAAAGTGGGAATTACAATAAACTCACATTGGTATGAACCTTATGATGAAAGTCCACTTAATAAAGAGGCGCAACAAAGAGTTCTTGATTTCAATGTAGGATGGTAAGTAATGAATTATAAAGTATATGCATCTAACTGCTTTTACTTAAGTGGAATAACAGATGATTATAACATGAGATATATACATGTATGGTGTGTAATGTTTAGAGAAATTTTACACATAAATGATTTAAGATTAATTTTATGTACAAATCAAGGATTTAGCTTAATTAATTATTGGTTAATGATCAGGTTTTTGGATCCGGTGAAGTTTGGTAATTACCCGTTTTCTATGCGAGCTTTGGTGGGGATAGACTCCCAATCTTCACGGACGAAGAGTCTGCAAAGCTTAGGGAGTCTTATGATTTTATTGGGGTCAACTATTACACATCAAGATATGTGAAAGACAAGCCTTATAATTATACTATCAAACCACAGACCTGCAATGACGACGTACAGGCCGACACACCAGGTACGTCCACGGTCTAGTTCGCACTACGCTGCCAGATGCACGATATGATGCGATCCACGTCGCCGTTTGCACATCCAAACACACAATTCTATGTATTTACATCACTCACACACAAATCTTCATATTTGCCTGCATATCACTTAATTACATCCATCACATCTAAACTATCACTAATCTTCACTGACATTTGTTTGATTGTATAAATGTAAATTAATTATAATACTCTTCCTGGAATGCAGCTAAGAGAGCTGGGGTGCCCATCGGACCCGCAAAGGTAATTCCTTACAATTTATCTTTTAACATGTAGGACAAAAATTCAAAAAGAGTATTTTTTACAGCTTTAACATAATTTATTTACAAATTTATACATNATTCTTATGTATTTACATCACTCACACACAAATCTTCATATTTGCCTGCATATCACTTAATTACTTCCATCACATCTAAACTATCACTAATCTTCACTGACATTTGTTTGACTGTATAAATGTAAATTAATTATAATACTCTTCCTGGAATGCAGCTAAGAGAGCTGGGGTGCCCATCGGACCCGCAGAGGTAATTCCGTACAATTTGTCTTTCAACATGTAGGACAAAAATTCAAAAAGAGTATTTTTTACAGCTTTAACATAATTTATTTACAAATTTATACATTTTGTCTAAATGTGTATGATAAATTCATCATATATTGGCAATTATTATAAAACCAGCTTTGCAAATATACCTCTTTCTCTTTGACATGAAATGCAGCCGAAGAGTTGGGTGAATGTGTATCCAAAAGGATTAAAAATGCTTCTGCGGCACATAAAGCGAAGATACAACAATCCTGCGATTTACATCACTGAAAATGGTGATATTATGTTATTACATCATATTATTATTATTATTTTATATTTATATTGATAATATCACAACATATTTTGATATTTAGGGGTTCTTGCGTATAATGATGATGGAGTTAACGTACCTACTGAAGATATATTCCGGACAGAGTTCCTCACCTCTCACCTTCATGAACTTGAGGATGCCTTAAGGTTAGCTAAAGCTAGCTTACTTCTTTAATGTCTTACCCATCATATATATATATATATATATATATATATATATATAATCTTCATGGAAGATATACATATGTACCCCTAAATTCCTATGTATTTACGTAGGAGAAAAGAGTCGAAATAATTACTGGATTCTTTATAGGGATGCACTATTTTAGCCCTAGAATGTATACAAATGTCAATTTAGTGCGATATATATGTATATACAAATGTCAATGTATGTATGTATGTATGTATGTATGTCAATGTCATAATCTTCATATTGATGAAGCTAAACATATATATTTTGAATTGAAAATTTACAGTAGTAGAGCCAATGTGAAGGGATACTTTGTGTGGTCACTGTTAGACAACTTTGAATGGAGGGATGGCTATACATGCCGGTTCGTTCTGAACCACATCAACTACGACAACTTGCATGAACCGGATCTGAGGAGGACTCCCAAGCAATCTTCTCGTTGGCTTAAACGTTATCTACGTAACATAAACAATACTAAGCCCACAGTACTTCCAGCTCCTATCATATCAGAGCTCGTCAAACCTGTTGTTGCTACTAAAACATAAATATGCATTTGCAGGCTATGTTGATTATGCTAATGTTTTATATCATATATTATGTTGCATGCCTTCTCTGTGTTCTTGAGCAAATAAGGATGGTGATGAGCTCACCTAGTACTGCTTTTATTGTTATTATTATCGTATGTAAGAGTTTAAGTTGTTGAGGAGGCTTGAATAAATCATCTATTTTCACAAATCATCCTAACAAATCTACCCTTGATAAAAGAAATGTAAAAAATATTTTAAGCATTCATCAAAAAGTTTATGGTTTATTAAAAGATGGATTGGACATGAAATCAATACCATGCAATATGATTGAAATGATTTTACTTTTAAAGAGTTTTAATATTTATATGAACCAAATGGAAAATTTTGACCTCTTACAGTTCTAAGATTCCTTTTAAAAAATGGAGCAGCAAAAATAAATAATATAACCACACTTTATATGGCAAGAAGAATACTTAAAAATAAGAGGCCAATGAATCACCAATAAAAGGTAAGTGAGAAAAATCACCCAAGGAATCATGGAGCAAAAGATAGTCTTACATTTATCATCTAAGAGTTTCTGAAGTTTAGTTGAAGTGTATGCACCTAATAGGACAAGAAGTAAGCTAAATGATAAGAGCAAGAAGTTTATTTTCATCGCTTATGAAACCTACAGAAATAACCATTCATGGTAAAATCCAAATATTTGAAAGAAAATCATCATATATGATGATGAGGGACTCATAAACATGTGATGAATGCTACAATCATTTCTTATACTTCAAAAGAATTGGAGTTGGAGCAAGCAAGGATGGAATAAGTAAGAGAAAAATTTATAACCCCAACAAAAACATCAATTATAACAAATCAAGGAAACTCATATTCACTGTCTTAAATGAGAGTTCAAGTGATAGTGTACCATATTTCACAAGTTTAAATAGTATATACAAGTAGGTGGGAATCAAAATAATCATACTCTCATTCATCTCTTTGTCAAAACAGAGCTTATAGGTTTTTAGAAAGTTATACAAAATAAGAAGCGATATAATACTTTGGAAGAAGAAATCAAAACAATCTAGATAACTAACGAGAAATGGGTGTATTAATCAAAAAAGAAGGTCAAAGTAAAGATATAACACAAGATTAGCAAAAAAAAATCATTGATAGAGTTAGCATAAGCATAACGCTTTTACCATCAATGCTTATTATCATTGATAATGTCGATGCTCACAATCACAACGAACACCGATGCCCGATATCACTAATAGAGACGGCTTCTACTTCATCAATAATACTAAAGTATTCATTGCCAATAATGGCAGAAGCCAGTCATCACTATCATTATCAACACGTCACAACACAAAAGCTGATACAAGTCAATTGCCAACAAATTTAACAGACATTGTCGTCAAAGAGGCAGATGTCTACCAATGACAAAAAAAATTGATGCCCATCATTGCTAATAAAGCTAACAACCTACCTACATTACCACCAAGATAGACAACAACAATTGCTNGCTTTGAATGGAGGAATGGCTATACATGCTGGTTCGGTCTGAACCACATCAACTACGACAACTTGCATGAATCGGATCTGAGGAGGACTCCCAAGCAATCTTCTCGTTTGCTTAAACATTATCTACGTAACATAAACAATACTAAGCCCACAGTACTTCCAGCTCCTACCATATCAGAGCTCGTCAAACCTGTTGTTGCTACTAAAAAATAAATATGCATTTGCAGGCTATGTTGATTATGCTAATGTTTTATATCATATATTATGTTGCATGCCTTCTCTGTGTTCTTGAGCAAATAAGGATGGTGATGAGCTCACCTAGTACTGCTTTTATTGTTATTATTATCGTATGTAAGAGTTTCAGTTGTTGAGGAGGCTTGAATAAATCATCTATTTTCACAAATCATCCTAACAAATTTACCCTTGATAAAAGAAATGTAAAAAATATTTTAAGCATTCATCAAAAAGTTTATGGTTTATTAAAAGATGGATTGGACATGAAATCAATACCATGCAATATGGTTGAAATGATTTTACTTTTAAAGAACTTTAATAATTATATGAACCAAATGGAAAATTTTGACCTCTTACACTTCTAAGATTCCTTTAAAAAAATGGAGCAGCAAAAATGAATAATATAACCACACTTTATATGGCAAGAAGAATACTTAAAAATAAAAGGCCAATGAATCACCAATAAAAGGTAAGTGAGAAAAAACACCCAAGGAATCATGGAGCAAAATATAGTCTTACATTTATCATCTAAGAGTTTCTGAAGTTTAGTTGAAGTGTATGCACCTAATAAGACAAGAAGTAAGCTAAATGATAAGAGCGAGAAGTTTATTTTCATTGCTTATGAAACCTACAGAAATAACCATTCATGGTAAAATCCAAATATTCGAAAGAAAATCATCATATATGATGATGAGGGACTCATAAACACGTGATGATTGCTACAATCTTTTCTTATACTTCAAAAGAATTGGAGTTGGAGGAACCAAGGATGGAATAAGTAAGAGAAAAATTTATAACCCCAACAAAAACATCAATTATAACAAATCAAGGAAACTCATATTCACTGTCTTAAATGAGAGTTCAAGTGATAGTGTACCATATTTCACAAGTTTAAATAGTATATACAAGTAGGTGGGAATCAAAATAATCATACTCTCATTCATCTCTTTGTCAAAACAGAGCTTATAGGTTTTTAGAAAGTTATACAAAATAAGAAACGATATAATACTTTCGAAGAAGAAATCAAAACAATCTAGATAACTAACGGGAAATGGGTGTATTAATAAAAAAAGAAGGTCAAAGTAAAGATATAACACAAGATTAGCAAAAAAAAAAAATCATTGATAGAGTTAGCATAAGCATAGCGCTTTTACCATCAATGCTTATTATCATTGATAATGTCGATGCTCGCAATCACAATGAACACCGATGCCCGATATCACTAATAGAGACAGCTGCTACTTCGTCAATAATACTAACAGTTTTCATTGCCAATAATGGCAGAAGCCAGTCATCACTATCATTACCAACACGTCACAACGCGAAAGCTGATACAAGTCAATTGCCAACAAGTTTAACAGCCATTGTCGTCAAAGAGGCAGATGTCTACCAATGACAAAAAAATTTGATGCCCATCATTGCTAATAAAGCTAACAACCTACCTACATTACCACCAAGATAGACAACAACAATTGCTAACAATGTTGAGCCAATCATTTCCCTCAAAGCAAATTCCTCATATCACCACATTACTGAGGCCCAATGTTAACACAGGTCATGCGCTCGCCATCTCTATTAAAGGCATCTTTCCTACCAATTTCACTATTAATATATACTTCTAATTAATTGAATCATTTCATCAGGATGAAGCCCCACAATTTTGCTATCATTTTTCTACATAAAAATCTCATATGTAATATGAGATGCTCTTATATTTTTGTATGAGATTATCATTCAATGCTAAGATGATAAACTTTCATGATATAACATTGAAAGCTCCAGCATGCAAATAACATATTCAAATCCTTTCGTAGTCTACCAAAGATGTCATGTCAAGAAAGCAAAAGTATTGGATGATGATTTGTGGTGGCATCATTAAAGTTTGCATATAAATTCCAAGTTAGCAAGATCAATCCAAATGCATATCAAATCATTAAATAAATAAACAAATAAAGAAAAGAAAAAAACAAAAACTCACACAAAGGCTATTGTTACTCTATGTGCGAATCATATAAATCCTCAACATGTCTCCTCCGGCAATCTGTTTCCTTGATTTCCACTCAACTATTACATTCAAACTGAGGACGTAAGTCCGGAGTCCAATGAATCACCTCCACGTAGAGCTGACAAAAAAAAAACTCATTTTCTTGTGATCTGGCTCGATAACACATGGGAATATTCTTCTCGTGTTATTTCGCGTTAATCAGGTGTTGTTGTCGTGATATTAATGTGTTATTGTGTTATTATAACACCGAGAATATTCCAAAACACATTAATACATGAATACCACCACAATAATATCTGAATAATGCAGAATAACACGTGAGGGAGTATTCCCCTGTGCTAAAACAATTTTTTTTTATTTTTCTCTCACATCCACATGACGTGATTTCATTGGACTCCATACATATCTCTACATCCTGAGTTCAGACATAATATTTGTTTCTTTATATCAGCTTAAACTGCATAAAAAAAATTCTAACCAAGCAATATCTGAATAGTGTTATTCAAGCAACCAGGATGCCATATATAATAGGGGCATTTACATAAATACCACACAATTCTTATATATTTACATATCTAACACCTAAACTACAATATTTACATGCATACCACTCGAATCTTTAACATCACATAAAAAATACTACTATTACTAACTTTTCATGCATAATTTTATAACACTAAAGTGTTATAAAGTAAATATTAGACATTAGGTGTCAGTTATGTATATAATTCTGGCTCAGTCATGTAGGAGTCAAACCGCTTGTATAGCACTGTTCATATATTGTGTTTATGAAACTGAAACATGATTCATATTGGGTACAAGAGATGTGAGTACGATTATTGTGTTTATGTGAAGAGCTTTGATGATCGTTCTATTATTTTTCTTTTNCGCTAAATCCAAAAGTTCTGTCAATTTGGTTTTTATACATATAAACCTTTAATTAACATGCAATTATGAGATTAAGATGACATGTTTAAGTTTAGTTATTGGCTTTGCAGGCTAAGCAAAGGGGAAAAGTGGGAATTACAATAAATTCACATTGGTATGAACCTTATGATGAAAGTCCACTTAATAGAGAGGCACAACAAAGAGTTCTTGATTTCAATGTAGGATGGTAAGTAATGAATTATAAAGTATATGCATCTAACTGCATTTAATTAAGTGGAAGAACAGGTGATTATAACTTCAGATATATACCTGTATGGTGTGTAACGTTAAGAGAAATTTTATACAGAAATTATTTAGGATTAATGTCATTTATTAATCAAGAAATTAGCTTAATTAATTATTGGTTAATGATCTGGTTTTTGGATCCGCTGAAGTTTGGTAATTACCCCTTTTCTATGCGAGCTTTGGTGGGGGATAGACTCCCAATCTTCACGGACGAAGAGTCTGCAAAGCTTAGGGAGTCTTATGATTTTATTGGGGTCAACTATTACACATCAAGATATGTGAAAGACAAGCCTTATAATTATACTATCAAACCACATACCTGCAATGACGTCGTATAGGCTGACACACCAGGTACGTCCACGATCTGGTTCGCACTACGCTGCCAGATGCACGATATGATGCGATCCACGTCGCCGTTTGCACATCCAAACACAATTCTNTAAATAAAGAAAAGAAAAAAACAAAAACTCACACAAAGGCTATTGTTACTCTATGCGCGAATCATATAAATCCTCAACACGTCTCCTCCAATGGCAATCTGTTTCCTTGATTTCCACTCAACTATTACATTCAAACTGAGGACGTAAGTCCGGAGTCCAATGAATCACCTCCACGTAGAGCTGACAAAAAAAAACTCGTTTTCTTGTGATCTGGCCCGATAACACAGGGGAATATTCTTCCCATGTTATTTCGCATTAATTAGGTGTTGTTGTCGTGGTATTGATGTGTTATTGTGTTATTATAACACCGAAAATATTCCAAAACACATTAATACATGAATACCACCAGAATAATATCTGAATAATGCAGAATAACACGTGAGGGAGTATTCCCCTGTGCTAAAACAATTTTTTTTATTTTTCTCTCACATCCACATGACGTGATTTCATTGGACTCCATACATATCTCTACATCCTGAGTTCAGACGTAATATTTGTTCCTTTATATCAGCTTAAACTGCATAAAAAAAATTCTAACCAAGCAATATCTGAAGAGTGTTATTCAAGCAACCAGGATGCCATATATAATAGGGGCATTTACATAAATACCACACAATTCTTATATATTTACATATCTAACACCTAAACTACAATATTTACATGCATACCACTCGAATCTTTAACATCACATAAAAAATACTACTATTACTAACTTTTCATGCATAATTTTATAACACTAAAGTGTTATAAAGTAAATATTAGACATTAGGTGTCAGTTATGTATATAATTCTGGCTCAGTCATATAGGAGTCAAACCGCTTGTATAACACTGTTCAGATATTGTGTTTATGAAACCGAAACATGATTCAGATTGAGTACAAGAGATGTGAGTACGATTATTGTGTTTATGTGAAGAGCTTTGATGATCGTTCTATTATTTTTCTTTTACTGTATATTGATGATATACTGATTGCTGCAAAAAATATGAATGATGTCCATGATTTGAAAGTTTTATTGAGCCAGGAATTTGACATGAAAGACTTGGGTCCTACAAAGAAGATCCTTGGAATGGAGATTCATCGAGACAGAGGCTCAAGACGATTATGTTTATCTCAACGAGGCTATAGGTTTGAGATGAGCAAAACAAAGCATGTAAGCACTCCTTTGGCAAATCATTTTAAGCTTTCTTCAGAACAGTGTCCTAAGACAGATGCGAAAATTGAAGATATGGCAAAGGTTCCATATGCCAGTGCAGTTGGCTGCTTGATGTATGCAATGGTATGTACTCATCCTGATTTGGCTCATGCTGTTAGTCAAGTCTGCAAATACAAGGCTAAACCTGGAAGGCGACATTGAGAAGCAGTCAAGTGGATTTTCAGGTATCTGAAGTACTGTAGGACATGAAATTATTTTTGGCAGTCAGCAGAATGATCCCTTAGTTGTGGGGTACGTTGATTTTGACTATGCTGGTGATTTGGATGACAGAATGTCTAAAACTAGGTGTGTGTTTACTCTTGGTGGAGGGCCTATATGTTGGAAAACAACAATTCAGTCTATTGTGACATTATCTATAACTGAAGCTGAGTACATGGCAGTAGCTGAAGCTGCTAAAGAAGACTTATGTCTTACCGAGCTAGTAAAAGAACTAGGCGTTGAGCAAGGTAGAGTTCAGTTGCATTGTGACAGTCAGAGTGTTATTTATTTGGCTAAGAACCAGACGTACCATGCGAGAACCAAGCACATAGATGTCAGATATCACAAGATCAGAGAGTTGATTGCTTCTGGTGAGATACTGATGCTGAAGGTTCATACTGATGAGAATACAACTGATATGTTGACCAAGCCAGTTATTATCAACAAGTTCTTGCATTGCTTGGACTTGTTGAATGTTTGCAGTTGCTAGAGAAGCATGGTGGCCCAACCCACAGTGGTGCAGGTCTACCTCCTAGGTATCTTTTCTCCTAAGGGGTTGGATATTCGCCAAGGTGGAGATTTGTTATGGTATGACTCATATACCATATAGGGACAGACGCTAGATCAAAGCAGAGCGGAGCGGAGCGGAGCGGAGCGAAAAGCGAAAGAAACTGTCCAAATCGGGAAGTTAAGTGGGTTGGGGCTGCAGGGGCAAAGCCCCACAGTATGGTACAGGGGGAATGCTGTAATTATGTATTGTACTTCGGGTTTACTCTGGGGTTATAAATATACCTGTTAGTAACTCCAGGAGGCATCCCTACTGTAACATCTTTTCTGAATATTGAAAGGAATTCACCGCTTTGCTCCCAAGGACGTAGGCATCTTTGTCGAACCTCGTTAAATCTTTTTGTGTTATTCTGGATTTATGTCGATTGTTATTTTTTTTCGCTCTAATTTTCTCAAAATAATTCAATTCTAAAAAATAAATGATAGTGGTTTTTTTTTTGTGATGTCAAATATTTAAGTGTTATATGTAAATATAAAAGTTTAGGTGTTAGATATGTAAATATATAAGATTTGTGTGGCATGTATATAAATTCCCCTTAAATAAATTCAAGATATGCAAATTCAATTTTTGAGTGACCCCAAAAAAATCAATATGTTAAGCAACATCATGTTGTACATTAAAATTATTGCCCCCTCAAACTTAAATATTTAGTAATAATTATATATTTTAATTTAATAATTATTTTAAATAATTTCTCAAAAAGATCATAGATTTTCTATTAAATTTAAATATATAATATAATTTTTTTAAATGTTAAATAAAAATTATCTGAAGATTATATATAACCTGTGACTCCTCTTCTTCTCCCTCTTCCGCACTACCCGACCGAAACTCATG
>JXCR01131935.1:129063-163054 GCA_002079205.1 Phalaenopsis hybrid cultivar
TGTTAATTAAACTTCTAAAGGGTATATGTGCAAAAACTTTTTGATTTAGCTGCCATGGAAGTATTATAAATTACCTGGTAATGGGTTCTGTAGAGATCTACTGCTTCTGCATGAGCTAAGAGTAAGTTATGAGCAACTTTATAGGGTTCTCTGAGAGAATCTCCAACAGGGCAATTGAGAGGACCAAATCCTGGAATTTCTAAGTCTGGAGTGCAGTGGCCAGGAGCAAACATCCCATAGCCATATCCCATTGAAGCAAACATCCGAGGTTCATTCAATGTGATCCAATGCTTCACTTTATGCCCAAATTCCTCAAAACATAGATTCACATACTGCTTGTAATCATCTCTGTGAAATTTTAGTTAAAATGTTAGATACAATTATTGCATGTTTCTAACCTTTTTATTAGTAAAGTGTCAAAATAGGGTCATTTTAATACTATACTCACACTATCCGTCTGCTTAAAAATCCTCCATATTCATCTTCTAAAGCCTGCGGAACATCCCAATGGAATAGTGTAACATAGGGCTCAATTCCTACAAATATCACCCGCATAAGATTTTGTTAATATTGATTTTATTTTAATTACCATGAATGATTTTGTCCTAATTACCATGAAGCTTTAGCTCATCAATCAGATTGTGATAGTACTTGAGACCTTCCTGATTGGGCAGGCCACGGCCCTCTGCAGATTAATTAGTTTGTGCTAATTTAATAAGAAGCTTAAAGAATTAATCATGTCTGAGATTGTAATTAAGATCTTAATTAAGATTAGAGAAGAGAATATATAGAGTTATTATAGTACTTGGGAGTACTCTTGGCCAAGAGATGGAGAATCTGTAAGCTTGGAGGCCTATGTCGACTAAAAGCTGCACATCCTCCTGAAGTACAATTAGTAGAGATTAATCAGTTTAATTAAGATTAATTTAAGTACTATTATGGATTTATAAACTGTTTAATATTAAATATTCAATATATATATATATATATATATATATATATATATATATCCAAATGTGTGTTCATACTTTATAGCGGTAGTATGAGCCTGCTCCCGGATCTCCAGTTGACTTATCGACAATTTTTCCTGAAAAAAAGAATCATAAAATAAATGAGTTTTTTCTATATTATTATAGTTAAAAATCACTAATTATTGTAAGAAATGTCTATAATATTGTTCTTTAAAATTCGTGCGGCTGTTAGTATGAATGTGCCTGCTCCATTTCATTAATCCGTCAGCAATTTTATACTTTTTTTCTTAATTAATGTTTGTTTGACTTAAGATTTTAATAACATTATTAATAAAATGATGTAACTTTTATTATCTTAAGTCATAAAAAACTTAATTAGTCACGTAAATTATGATTACTTCTAAAAAAAATCTGATTAATGTAATTTCTTATTTTTATTTACAACCATTATGTTTAGCATTAAGAAACTCATGTCTTTAATGCAGGTTCAGTTCAGATGTATCTGAAAATTTTTTATATTTCATTTCAAGAAATACTTTACAAATATTATAATTTATACTTATATTTCTTATATGATATTAAAGATAAATATGATTCCATCCGGTAATCAATGTTGTAGACAACAGCGTATATAACATCATGTCTTGTGTTTGATGATATGATGCAATCCAAATCATTATGAACACGTCATCATCCGAACGAATATTTTCTCTAAAAAAGAAAATATTACTTCACCGGATGTTCGAATGACAGCGCAGTATAATCATTGCCATCATCCGCACATCCGTCTCCGTGACATAATAGTGATGCTTTAACTTAGACCTGAAGACTTTTCACAAAACGTATCCCATATGCTTGGTCCTCTCCCTCCTGCCTTTGTTGCTCCTTCCACCTAATGAAAAACCCTCAATGTGAGAGCCAAAAAATTATTATGCACGAAAGGTGCATATTTCGTTGTATTTTTTATTGTATTAGTTGTATTGATACAATCAAAATACAACGAAATTCACAGGTACAAACTCCGCACCTAATAATTGCTTGAGAGAGAGGAAAAGGGAGATTGCATGAAACCTGGAAAGCAGAGCTGGCAGCACCAAAAANGAAGCAGAGCGGAGCGGAGCGGAGCGAAAGAAACTGTCCAAATCGGGAAGTTAAGTGGGTTGGGGGTGCGGGGGCAAAGCCCCACAGTATGGTACAGGGGTAATGCTGTAATTATGTATTGTACTTAGGAGAAAAGATACATCTTCGCTCTAATTTTCTCAAAATAATTCAATTCTAAAAAATAAATGATAGTGGTTTTTTTTTTGTGATGTCAANCTTGTGGGTGGTGAGCAGCCCAGGACTTAAATACTGCTTTTCGGCCCTACATCTAGCCGATGTGGGACTTTTTGTCCGTGACATTTAGCTAACCTTAAGGCATCCTCAAGTTCATGAAGGTGAGAGGTGAGGAACTCTGTCCGGATATNAATATCAAAATATGTTGTGATATTATCAATATAAATATAAAATAATAATAATAATATGATGTAATAACATAATATCACCATTTTCAGTGATGTAANCATATCAAAATATGTTGTGATAATATCAATATAAATATAAAATAATAATAATAAATAATAAAATAACATAATANTATATCTTCAGTAGGTACGCTAACTCCATCATCATTATACGCAAGAACCCCTAAATATCAAAATATGTTGTGATAATATCAATATAAATATAAAATAATAATAATAAATAATAAAATAACATAATATCACCATTTTCAGTGATGTAAATCGCAGGATTGTTGTATCTTCGCTTTATGTGCAGCAGAAGCCTTTTTAATCCTTTTGGATACACATTCACCCAACTCTTTGGCTGCATTTCATGTCAAAGAAAAAGAGGTATATTTGCAAAGCTAGTTTTATAATAATTGCCAATATATTATGAATTTATCATACACATTTAGACAAATGTATAAATTTGTAAATAAACTATGTTAAAGCTGTAAAAAATACTCTTTTTGAATTTTTGTCCTACATGAAAAAATATTACCTCAGGAGTATTGATGCATCAGTGCTCCAATAGAGAGGTGTCACGTGGCATTATGATGAGACCATTGCATATGTGGCACCTCCTCATTAGAGTACTGATGCATATCAGTACTTTTGAGGTAATATTTTTTCATCCTACATGTTAAAAGATAAATTGTAAGGAATTACCTCTGCGGGTCCGATGGGCACGCCAGCTCTCTCAGCTGCATTCCAGGAAGAGTATTATAATTAATTGACACTTATACAATCAAACAAATGACACACTGGTCAAGGTTAAAACTGCAATTTTTTTTGTTTGATTGTTTGTGTTTTTCTCATTATTTATATTTTTTTATAGAATTTTTTTGATCTAGATTATTATGTATATGTCTATTCAAATCAATTTCTAATATTTTCTTATCAATAATATATATATATATATATATATATATATATATATATATATATATATATATATATATATATATNGTACACATTTAGACAAAATGTATAAATTTGTAAATAAATTATGTTAAAGCTGTAAAAAAATGCTTTTTTTGAATTTTTGTCCGACATAAAAAAATATTACCTCAGAAGTACTGATGCATCAGTGCTCCAATAGGGAGGTGCCTCGTGGTATTATGGTGAGACCATTGCATATGTGACACCTCCTCATTGGAGCATCAGTACTCCTGAGGTAATATTTTTTCGTCCTACATGTTAAAAGATAAATTGTAAGGAATTACCTCTGCGGGTCCGATGGGCACCCCAGCTCTCTCAGCTGCATTCCAGGAAGAGTATTATAATTAATTTACACTTATACAATCAAACAAATGACACACGGGTCAAGGTTAAAACTGCAAATTTTTTGTTTGATTGTGTGTGTTTTTCTCATTATTTATATTTTTTTATAGATTTTTTTTATCTAGATTATTATGTATATGTCTATTCAAATCAATTTCTAATATTTTTTTATCAATACTATATATATATATGTATATATATTTCCCCATAAGGGTTGGAAACTAGGTGTGCTTGATTCAGGTTCGAAGAGCCCGTGCCACGGGATTCGAACCCCAGACCCGATGGACTTATGTCAGAGGCCGCACCAATGAGTCAGGTCCTTCGCGCATATATATATATATATATATGTCTCTTATTCTAATTGGTGGTTTATAAAACTGTAAATTTGAAATCAAATTATATAATTATTTATGTGCTAAATAAATGTTGACACATAACATCATTATTAGTAAGAGAAAAAACAAGTAAAAAAGTATATTTTTTGGCAAAATATAATGGTTGAAAATCCTTTAATTTACCTTGAGATAAATATAAGAGATAGGAAGATTTACATACATACCAATAAATTTTTATGTATTTACAAATCTAACAACTAAACTTTAAATTTTACATATATGTCATGCATCTTGCCTTTGCATGAACAGTTGTATTTTGTTATGCGGTTGAAATTTTATTAAGAAATAGAAACTTTTAAATTTTGTTGTAATTACATAATTAATTAAGTTGTGATTAAAAGAGAAAGTTGACGAAGGCATGAATCACATCATGCCGTGTTGACGTACTTGGCGTGTCGGCCTGTGCGTCGTCAATGCAGGTCTGTGGCTTGATAGTATAATTATACGACTTGTCTTTTGCATATCTTGATGTGTAATAGTTGACCCCAATGAAATCATAAGACTCCCTAAGCTTTGCGGACTCTTCGTCAGTGAAGATTGGGAGTCTATCCCCCACCAAAGATCGCATAGAAAACGGGTAATTACCAAACTTCACCGGATCCAAAAACCTGCTTATTAATCAATAATTAATTAAGCTTAATCCTTGATTAACACTTGAAATTAATCCTAAATCATTTCTATATAGAATTCCTCTTAACATTACACACCATACAGGTATATATCTGAAGTCATAATCCCCTGTTACTGGACTTAATTGCAAGCTGACCTAATAGTACTAAAAATGTGAGTTTATACTTTATGGTACTTTACTTACCATCCTACATTGAAATCAAGTACTCTTTGTTGCGCCTCTTTATTAAGTGGACTTTCATCATAAGGTTCATACCAATGTGAGTTAATTGTTATTCCCACTTTTCCCCTTTGTTTAGCCTGCAAAATCAAAAATAAAACTTAAACATGTCATCTTAATCTCATAAGTGCATGTTAATTAAACTTCTAAAGGGTATATGTGCAAAAACTTTTGGATTTAGCTGCCATGGAAGTATTATAAATTACCTGGTAATGGGTTCTGTAGAGATCTACTGCTTCTGCATGAGCTAAGAGTAAGTTATGAGCAACTTTATAGGGTTCTCTGAGAGAATCTCCAACAGGGCAATTGAGAGGACCAAATCCTGGAATTTCTAAGTCTGGAGTGCAGTGGCCAGGAGCAAACATCCCATAGCCATATCCCATTGAAGCAAACATCCGAGGTTCATTCAATGTGATCCAATGCTTCACTTTATGCCCAAATTCCTCAAAACATAGATTCACATACTGCTTGTAATCATCTCTGTGAAATTTTAGTTAAAATGTTAGATACAAGTATTGCATGTTTCTTACCTTTTTATTAGTGAAGTGTCAAAATAGGGTCATTTTAGTATTAAACTCACACTATCCGTTTGCTTAAAAATCCTCCATATTCATCTTCTAAAGCCTGGGGAACATCCCAATGGAATAGTGTAACATAGGGCTCAATTCCTACAAATATCACCAGCATAAGATTTTGTTAATATTGATCCTATTTTAATTACCATGAATGATTTTGTCCTAATTACCATGAAGCTTTAGCTCATCAATCAGATTGTGATAGTACTTGAGTCCTTCCTGATTGGGCAGGCCACGGCCCTCTGCAGATTAATTAGTTTGTGTTAGTTTAATAAGAAGCTTAAGGAATTAATCATATCAGAGATTGTAATTAAGATCAGATTTAAAAGAGAGTATATTATAGTACTTGGGAGTACTCTTGGCCAAGAGATGGAGAATCTGTAAGCTTGGAGGCCTATGTCGACTAAAAGCTGCACATCCTCCTGAAGTACAATTAGTAGAGATTAATCAGTTTAATTTAAGTACTAATATGGATTTATAAATTGTTTAATATTAAATATTCAATATATATATATATATCCAAATGTGTGTTCATACTTTATAACGGTAGTATGAGCCTGCTCCCGGATCTCCAGTTGATTTATCAACAATTTTTCCTGAAAAAAAGAATCATAAAATAAATGAATTTTTTCTATATTATTATAGTCAAAAATCACTAATTATTGTAAGAAATATGTCTATAATATTGTTCTTTAAAATTCGTGCGGCTGTTTTTATGAATGTGCCTGCTCCATTTAATTAATCCGTCAGCAATTTTATACTTTTTTTCTTAATTAATGTTTGTTTTGACTTAAGATTTTAACAACATTATTAAAAAAAAGATGTAACTTTTATTATCTTAAGTCATAAAAAAACTTAATTAGTCACGTAAATTATGATTACTTCTAAAAAAAATCTGATTAATGTAATTTCTTATTTTTATTTACAGCCATTATGTTTAGCATTAAGAAATTCTTGTCTTTAATGCAGGTTCAGTTCAGATGTATCTGAAAATTGTTTATATTTCATTTCAAGAAATACATTACAAATATTATAATTTATACTTATATTTCTTATATGATATTAAAGATAAATATGACTAGATCCGGTTAATTAATGTTGTAGACAACAGTGTGGATCACATCATGTCATGTGTTTGATGATATGATTCAATCCAAATCATTATGAACACGTCATCATCCGAACGAATATTTTCTCTGAAAAAGAGAACATAACTTCACCGGAGGTTCGAATGACAGCGCAGTATAATCATTGCCATCATCCGCACATCCGTCTTCGTGACATAATAGTGATGCTTTAACTTAGACCTGAAGACTTTTCACAAAACGTATCCCATATGCTTGGTCCTCTCCCTCCTGCCTTTGTTGCTCCTTCCACCTAATGAAAAACCCTCAATGTGAGAGCCAAAAAAATTTTCAGTGCATATTTCGTTGTATTTTTTATTGTATTAGTTGTATTGATACAATCAATACAATCAAAATACAACGAAATTCACACGTACAAACTCCGCACGTAATAATTGCTTGAGAGAGAGGAAAAGGGAGATTGCATGAAACCTGGAAAGCAGAGCTGGCAGCACCAAAAANAGACTCCCTAAGCTTTGCTGACTCTTCGTCAGTGAAGATTGGGAGTCTATCCCCCACCAAAGCTCGCATAGAAAACGGGTAATTACCAAACTTCACCGGATCCAAAAACCTGCTCATTAATCAATAATTAATTAAGCTTAATCCTTGCTTAATACATGAAATTAATCCTAAATCATTTCTATATAGAATTCCTCTTAACATTACACAGCATACAGGTATATATCTGAAGTCATAATCCCCTGTTACTCGACTTAATTGCAAGCTGACCAAATAGTACTAAAAATGTGAGTTTATACTTTATAGTACTTTACTTACCATCCTACATTGAAATCAAGTACTCTTTGTTGCGCCTCTTTATTAAGTGGACTTTCATCATAAGGTTCATACCAATGTGAGTTTACTGTAATTCCCACTTTTCCCCTTTGTTTAGCCTGCAAAAGCAAAAAATAAACTTAAGCATGTCATCTTAATCTCAAAAAGTGCGTGTTAATTAAACTTCTAAAGGGTATATGTGCAAAAACTTTTGGATTTAGCTGCCATGGAAGTATTATAAATTACCTGGTAANAATCGGCTCCACTGAGGGTCTCACTGGACCATGAAGAGTCCACACACTTGACAGACAGTAATCTGCTCTGATACCACTCATCACCTCCCAAAAGAGCTCTTATGGGTGGTGGGCAGTCAGGGACTTAAATACTGCTTTTCGGCTCTACACCTAGCCGATGTGGGACTTTTTGTCCGTGACAACATGCCAAAAATATAAACGAATAACTGATAATCGAGTGCTAAAAGATCAACAATAGAAAAATCATTGGGATATAACTCTGCGAGATGAATTAGCTTTCCCTTATCAAAAGTTGAGAATGAATCACTTCGATTTAAACAAGCAATACAAAGAAGCAATTGGGTACTTGCTTTAGAGAAACAGTAATTCAACTCCTGAAGTTGTATGCCAATCACACAGTAGAACAACTCGGCACGATAATGATTGAAATTTGTAATTTCTTCGCCTCTGCATATTGCTCTCCGTCAAGCCTTAAAAGAGGAGTTTATATTTAGAACATCAATTTTAATAACGTTACAAAAGCGGGACACTTCTTGTAATAAGGAATCACATCCATTTTCTCGCATCATTTACAATCGTTGCTTTGATAAATGCACCAATTTCATTGCATTCATAATATCTTGATCTTTTTTTNATGTGTAAGAATTCTGTGATGTCAGTTAGAGGTGTAAGCGAGCCGAACGCGAGTGAGCCTTGTGTTCGGCTCGATTATATTTCAAGCTCAAAAAGTGTGTTTGTGTTCGACTCGTTTGATTAGCGAGCCGAACACTAACCGTTCATGAACAAAGAGCCGTTTTGACAGTCTTAATCATGTAGTTATAAAATGTTAAGGATTGGGACAAGATTTAAAACATCATTTGAATCTAATTTAATAATATTTATTCTATTTTTTTAATTAATATTTTTTAATTGATTATAAATCTTATTGCCTTGTAGTCAATTAATTAAATTAGTGCTCAACTAATTTATAGGTAGCACGGTTTGCCACTATCCATCTTTCACGTGGGCCGGAGCAATTTTAGGGTACGGACCACAGCCTTCCAAAAGTAAATTGACTAGAGGAAATCTTTCTTGCTATTTTAATAAATTGTCTCTAACTATTTATAGGAATTATTTTAATCCCAAAATTACATCACGATTTAGAGCAACGTTCAGAGTTCACTGATATACAAATATATAAATATTGACAGAAAAATTTAAAAAAAAATCCGTTTAGCTAATAGAATATTCCTCCCGTGTTATTCTGTATTATTCACGTGTTATTGTGGTGGTATTCATATATTATTGTGTTCTAAGAATATTCCCGGTGTTATAATCACACAATAATACATCAATACTACCACAATAATACTTGAATAACGCGGAATAACACGTGTCAAATATTCTCCTATATTACCGGGCCGCATCTCAGAAAAGCGTGTGTGTTTCCTTGAAGTCACGTGTTCGCATATCAATGGACTCTGAACGTAGCTCTGCGTTAGAAGTCCTGATGTAATATTTACCGAGGAAACCAATCAACAATCTAGAGTACGCAAAAAAANAAGAGCATTCAGTAACTTCTAATATGTCTAACAATTTGGGTGTCACCTTCTTAAAGCTCATGTCATCATAGGGGATTCAAACCTCTGACTTAAGGTGTCTTATACCGAGGATGTCAACCAATAGGTTGAAATATGTGTGTGTGTGTGTGTGTGTGTAAAGTCATTATTTAGGTGTAGTGCATATCACCTTACTTATTTCCAACAATATAAAGTCATTAATTGGCAACCAATTATATAATCATGTACTCATATATTTTTAGGGGCATTTTACGTACTTCTTATGTATTTACACATCTAACATCTTAATATTCATTTTTTTTATTTACACCACCCAAATCTTTCATATCACATAATAAGCACTACAATTTAATTTTTTTTTTAAATGAAATATAATCTCCCACATGTGAACCCTCTTGACCTAATATTCTCCTTGAATTCTTATTATTCATTTTTTTTTATCTTGAGTAATTTGTTTGTTTGAGTTCTTGTCATGTACATGTGATTATGTAATATGCACATTTATTGTTATGGACATTTGCATATATACCACCAAATTGCTGTGAATTTACATATCTAACAGCTAAATTTTGTTTTTTAGATTTACACCACAAAGTTTCATATAAGTAAAAGAATATTACTAATTTAATTTTTTAAAAGTTGGTGTTCTGTTCTGATATACAGTACATTGACTAAAAACCAAAATAAAAAACTTTTAAAATGTCCTGTTAAAGCTAGCTGTCACGGATAAAAAGTCTCACATCGGCTAGGTGTAGGGCCAAAAAACAATATTTAAATCATGGGTTGCCCACCACCACTAAGAGCTTTTTTAGAAGGTGACAAGTGGTATCAGAGCATATTATTGTCTGTCAGGTGTGTGAACTAGTGGGACCCTCAATGAAGTTGATATGTGATGAGGGCATCACGTGATTGAGTGAAGGAGAATGTCACGGACAAAAACTCCTACATCGGTTAGGTGTAGGGCCGAAAAATAGTATTTAAATCTTGTGCTGCCCACCACCCCTATGAACTCTTTTGGGAGGTGGCATAGCTCCATTTCTTGCACATATATGCATATGATGTCATATATGTAAAATTTAATGTTTAGGTGTTAGATATGTAAATAAACAAACATTGAGCGGCATGTGTGAGAAGTTGACTTTTCTAATAATGGAAAGTTTGCATTCCAAATTTAAATCGTATTTATGTTTCACGAATCGTTCACACTTGAACAAAAAAGAATATTCTATTTAAATTTTAATTATGATAATTTTTTAAAACTTTTTTAATAATAATACAATATAAAAATAATTAATTATTAATTGAGTCAGTCATCACGCATTCAACTACATAAAAGTAGTAGATGAATCTAGTGTCAATATAATAAGTCCAAAAACTAGAGGATACGTACAATTTTTCTTAGTTTTAACATGTTGTTTTGCAACATCAGGAATGCATCTTAAAAATATGAAATTATCAACAGAATGCATTGTCACCTCCCAAAAAAGCTCTTAGGGGTGGTGGGTTGCCTACGACTTAAATACTATTTTTCGGTCATACACCTAGCCGATGTGGGAATTTTTGTCCGTGACATTCTCCTCCACCCAATCACATGACGTCCTCGTCACGGATCGACTCCACTGAGGGTCTCACTGGACCATGGAGAGTCCACACACCTGGCATGTAGTAATCTGCTCTGATGCCACTTGTCACCTCTCAAAAGAGCTCTTAGGGGTGGTGGGCAGCTCAAGACTTAAATACTGCTTTTCGGACCTACACCTAGCCGATGTGGGACTTTTTGTCTGTGACAGCATGCCAATAATATAAACGAATAACTGATAATCGAGACCTAAAAGCTCAACCATAGAGAAATCATTGGCATATAACTCTTCGAGATGAATTAGCTTTCCCTTATCAAAAGTTGAGAATGAATCACTTCGATTTAGACAAGCAATACAAAGAAACAACTGGGTACTTGCTTTAGAGAAACAATAATTCAACCCTTGAAGTTGTATGTCAATCACACTGTAGAACAACTCGACACAATAATGATGCAAATTTGTAATTTCTTTGCCTCTGCATATTGTTCTCCGTCAAGCCTTAAAATAGGAGTTTATAATTATGACATCAATTTCAATAACATTACAAAAGCGGAACGCTACTTGTAATAAGGAATCACATCCATTTTCTCGCATCATTTGCAGTCGTTGCTTTGATAAATGCACCAATTTCTTTGCATTCATAATATCTTGATCTTTTTCTTTTAAGATTCTGACAATTCATTTATAACTCCTAAAATATCAATTATTAAATGCATCATGAAGACAAAGTCAATACTTTCCATTACATCACTTAAAACACCAACTCAACTAATTGTTGATCATGCAATCTATCCTCTTTTCTAATCTCAAGCAGTCAAGGTACAGATGCATACATTTTCATGAGACTAATTAAAGTATAAAAATGTGAACTCCAATGGGTGTCTCTAGCTTTGCAAAGTAGTTTCTTGATTCAAACAATGACTGTTACTTACATTCTCATTTCGAAGATGTAAGAGAATTTTCTTATGTTGAATAGTTTTAAGAGCATCACTTCTCTTACAAGAAGCTCCAACAGTATTTAAGATTTTTGAAGTGAACTCAAAAAGATAGTTAACTTGTCAATGATTTTTTACTACAACTGCCAAAATTAACTGAAGCTGATGAGCGAAGCAATGAACATAGAATGCTTGAGGATTATTGTTAAGAACGAGTGCTTTCAAACTATTGAACTTGCCTCACATCTTAGATGTCCCGTCATAGCATAGGCCGCGTATCCTATGTAGGCTTGATGAATGTTTTTCAAGTATGGATTTTTTAGTGCAACTAAAGTTATTGAGGAAATATGTTTAACACCAATAAAACTTTCAAGTGTTTGCCCCATTTTATCAACATATCTCACAACGACAACTAAATGTTCCTTTGTTGACTCTCACGAGACTCATTTTAATTTACTCTTAATTTACCTAGTGAGTATGACCTTGATTTAATTAGTTGGGCTGATTAAATTTTAATTAATTATACTATTTTAGGATAATTAATTAATAAATTATTTAATTATAATTTAATCGGAGCAATTAATTAATCCTTAATGATTAATTATAGTCTTAATTAAAGTATATATATTTTTTTTAGCCCACATTTTTTTATTTTTCTAATTTTTCTACGATTTTCTTATTACTAATGAATAAAATTATATAAATATTGCAGAAATCATTACCTTCTTTTGCACGCCTGCGACAAAAATTGCTTGCAGTGCGACAAACTGATTATTGGATCATGTCTCTTCTTATGTATTTGCATATCTAACACTTCAAATATCTTAGTATTATAAACTTATATATATATATATATATATATATATATATATATATATATAAAACAAAGGTGATGTTTTTTTATGTAGAGCTAATGATTTGAGAAATGCAATATGAATGCTTTGGTGTTAGCTATATAAATACAACTCCAAGCCCCCTATTATAGTTAAGTCATGCTTATATATGGGTGTATGAGTGGAGCGATTATTCCATGCGTTCACCGTATGCAGCTGCGTACGGTGAACCAATCACCTTTCTAAATTTTAAAAAAAATGTTAAAAATGAGGCCCACTGATATACAAGTTTGGTAGGGAGAATTTTGATTGGTTCACCATAAGCATCTCTGCGTGAACGTATGCAATAATTTTTCGTATTAGTGAAGTTAATATACGTGAAATTTTGTTTGTATGATTTTAATTTCATTTTTTGCCCCTTTTTGATTTTAGTGTTTATCATGTCAACCTATAAAAGAGTTATGTTAGAAATAATGCCCTAATATTCAACCTATGCAAGAAAATCATCTTAGCAACCAATCTAAATAAAAAATAAGCCCTATTCATAGTATCATATTAGCCCTAAATATCATTTCTTACGTCAGTGCTCTTCAATATCAATCACAAGTCCACGTATTAATCTTAAATTTAATGAGGCCATTATCAACACTAATCCAAATTTTCTCCTCTAAAATCTTCAACAAGTTCTTCATCATTATCCAAACACCGATCACATTTCTCAGGCTTATTCATAGTCATTGGTGACCCTCATAATGTCTTTAATACTGGGGTGTAAACGAACCGAACACGAACGAACAGAGCTTTTGTTCGTGTTCGGTTCGTTTGAAACAAGCTCATGTTCGAAATTGTTCGTGAAGTCACTATCCGTGTTCGTTTCTTAACGAACGAGCCGAACACGAGCTGTTCGCGAACGACGAGCNTCATAGCATAGGCCACGTATCCTATGTAGGCTTGATGAATGTTTATCAAGTATGGATTCAAGAGTTTTTTTAGTGCAACTAAAGTTATTGAGCAAATATGTTCAACTCCAATAAATCTTTCAATTGCTTGCCCCATTTTATCAACATATCTCACAGCGACAGCTAAATGTTCCTTCGCTGACCAACACGAGACTCATCAATTGTAATGTAGAAGTAAAAACCATCTATATCTTTCATGATATAAGCTAAAATCTTAATTACTGCAGCTTGTTGAAGTTCTTTTTGACTCTTTGATGAAATTAATTGTAATTATGTGCACGCATTTTTAAATGTAACTCTCTTTATTTCTTCATTATGATTCACAATAAAATGAAATAGCTCTAAATAATTTTTTTGATTAACTGATTCATATGATTCATCATGCTCACGAAATGACAATCCTTCTCGTAGAAGAAATCAAACATAATCAACAGTTGCAGTCAACATAATCATATAATCTTCTTTATTCCTCTCATCCTTATTCAACCATATGGTGAAAATACTCTGTACTTAAGGCTTTATTAGATCTTCATATTTTTAGCTTGCCTTACTATGAAGATTGTTATGATCTCCTACATAAGCTAAAAGTTTTTCTTTTTTCTTCCAATTTTTAAATCCTTAAAAAAAAATGAATCTCTGTCTCCTTGACTTGTACTAATCAAATCTTGAGGCTTAAATAGATGACAATAGAGGCAATATGCTGCACTTTTTTATACGCTATACTATAGATGATCCTCAAACCATTTTGAACTAAATCTCTAAGTAATGTTACATATCACTATTTGAGAAAAATTATGAATTTTTTGTTGAGGTGATCCTTTAAGTAAATATGTTCTTCGTACTCTATCTCTATCATTAACATCCTAACTCCGTATAGAAGGTCGAAGTCCAGGTCAGTCAGAAGATTATCTATATCAATTTCCCTCTTTTTTTTTTCTTTTTGATTAATGATCCATTCACTAAACCTTTATATAAAAATATATTATCATTATAAATAATTAAAATTTTATAATCAAATACCTTTAACATGAATATTAAAATAACATTTGCTAAACAAACAAATCAATCAAAACCTAATAATTCAATATTTAACATCATATTTTCTCAGTATTGGGAATGATGAGTCGATTAAAGCATGTTATCATATTGAATTATTTATCATTCACAATCTAATTTTTCCTTTTCATTTGGAGCCCGTTATNATATCATTCACAATCTAATTTTTCCTTTTCATTTGGATCCCATCATTGTAGGATGCATATCCTCTGAAAAAGATTAAGTCAATCCCGATAGTTCTGAAAGTCAACTTTTGCCCCGTCAATACCTTCTTGGCTATATTCCTAGCAAAATAATGCACAATTTCTCAGTGATATTCATGACAAATTCATTGTGGTATCATGAGAATTTATGTGAATACCATCAATGTTCAATATGTTTAAATGTGAGTTGTAAATATAAGCTTGCTAGTCATACTTTTTTGTTACTAATTTTTTATGTTTAGACTAATTTATTTTTAATTCATTGCTCGCATCTATACTTCACACTCAATCAATCCAACTTCATTTTCTTAATTATATTTGTCTTATATTTAAGCACTATACTTTAGGATGTAGGAAGAAAATTTACAACATACAACTTATGCAAACGACGCCTATGTTACAATTGGTCCATTATGGAATCAAGTATTAGAAGGTGAGATGCCCTTGCTACATATAAGTGAATTTATAGTTCTTATTTCATATTGTATAGAGCATAACAAAAAGTTTATATAGCTGTAATTAGAGTAAGAAATACAAATAACAATGTAAATTTTAACAGTGCTAGAGAAATAGATCATACAAATGGCAATCTTCACCAATACGTTCTCAAGATATCTCAGAAATTTTAAAATCTAATGTGTTATTTGTTGAGTGGGAGGAAGCGAGACATAGACGAGGTCATGAGGGTTACCTTAGGTCTCGGGCCAAAAAAAATTTGGGAATTTCAGAGGCCTTTGTACCTGATCCCGTCGATTTTTCCCGTTTGGCATCTACTTAAGGATAGATCCAGGGGAGAAAACGAGAAGAGACGAGGAGTTGAGTTGCTGAGAAGACCAGGATGTAGGAGGGTGTGGCACGCGGCACATGGTGTGTAGTTTATGCTTCTTTTTATAGTTGCTTCTTTTTATTTCTTCAACTCCACTTAAGAGTGGTCTCCAATCAACATTATTTTGATGACATAGGCATTGAAATTTTTTTCGATTTGTGAGAATTTTTAATAGACATACATCTTGACATGTGTAAATACATGGACCAAAAGATTGCTAAATGTGGTGTACATGCCATAAAAGAAGAAAAAGTTAGGTTGGATTAGGCCTTGATGGTGGCTTAAGGGGATACTAGATATTATATAAACTAAGAGGATGTTGCCAATATGGGATGCAAACCTCTAAGGGGATTACTTGGGAGAATAATGAGAAGAGCAAAATGGAAATAGACATGATTTAGGAGCAAACATAGCTAACATGGGTTTGGTAATCAATGGTATATCGAGTGAAAAAATATCTCACCAATAGCATAATGCCTAGGGCTTGTATTGGCTTATGCTTTTTGTTTTTTTATTAAGATTGTGATTTATCTTAAAAATATTAAAGATAATGAATATAATATGCAAAATAAAAAAAAACTACTTTTGATCTATAAATAATATAATTATAATTCTTTTTGAATTATTAGGACCTCATTAAAACCATGTTATAAAAAAAATTGTAATAAATAGCTAAATAACTTCATATTTTCATTTGGAATCTTAGAAAGTTAATGGGTCATCATTAATTAGTGACTTGCCATAAGGTCATTAAGCCACAAATTAGTGTGGCATGACTTTCATTAAAATTTTGACTTTCTTATTCTTTGTTGCAAACTCATAATGAGTCACTAATGAGTAATTTATATCTCAATGTAAAGATTCACCAATAAATTTTTTATACATATTGATTGGCTTCTTTTACTCAGTTGCATGATAAGAGGTACAAAAATGGCTATATTGATGCCTCATCACATATCTGAAAAAAAAACACATTTCACATTCCATACCACCTTAAGCATATTCATATTACATATCAAATCTCTTAACAGTATCATTAATAAAAGGAAAAAACTATTACAAATCTTCCCAAATAAGAATAAAAGTTAATAAAAAAAATCACAATAAATATTAAACATAAGGCTTACAAATAAAAGAAAACATAACAAAACTATTCATCATCTCTTTCTTACACCTCCTCTTCCTTCTGTATAGATGTCATTGGATGCTTGCCTCGGCTATTTGCTAAGGTCTTCAAACAGATTCATTGAAGATTGAGCCAATTTAAGACTGATTCGAGCGCAGACGTCCCCCCTCTTTTTGTATATAAATAAAAAACAAATAAAACATTTTTCTATTTTTGGTAATTATTACTTTATTTGGATGACGTGTAGTCCCGTCTTATCAATCGTATCAGCGGCGTTTCGACTTCCCATATATCATTTCCCACGTGTATATATACGTATGGGTCGTGCACTTGTTGAGAGCTCTTGTTCATTTTCTTTACTCATTCCTTTACTTCCCCTAGTTGTGTCTGTCATTTCTTATTTTCTTTAGGTTTCATCGTCATTTCCTTCTTCCTTCCTGTCTAACGCAATAGACTCCATGGTTCAGAAATACTATCTGGAGTCGTTCAGTTCGATTCCTACCACAAAGGCTTCAGTTCTCTTTGCGGCAGATGTAGAGGAGATCCAAGATCATTGTGTTCTGGATCCCACAATTCTCCCGCGACCTACCAGCAGCCATGAACGGTCCACGGATGACTTCTCTCCTGACCTAGTCTTCTACAACGTTCATTTTAAGATGGGTCTTCGGCAGCCGTTTTGTTGCGAGCTACGTTCAATCTTCAACCGCTATGGCATTATTCCCACTCAAATGCTTCCAAACTTAATGGTCGCTATCATGGCATATGTGCTCTTCTATCGGAGGACGAAGATCCTGTGGTCGATCGAACTCTTCAATCAATTTTTCTCCTTCCGGATTGGTCGCAATGGTTACATCCAATTTGTCGTCGATGCCAAGATTGAACAGTTAGGGCTAGAGAATAAGGTGAAGGATTTGAAGATGAAGTTCATGGTCACTACATGTGAGGGGGGATGGGCGATCCGCACTTCTCATACTGAAAGCAAGGTGAGAAAGTAAAGACCCTAGTCGGTAACGTTCGGGACCACAGGGCGTTGATCGTGGGCTAGCGTCTCACTCTATTTCAGTAACTCAACCCCATTGCAATCGAACGAATGATTCATCTGGATGGTGCCGACACTATGAATGTGGATCTATGGAGATCGCTGATGATATGGAAGTCCCTCGAGAGAGAGCTGTCGGGGAGAGGATGACTTTGAAGTGGCCCCGTGGGAGGGCAGTACACCCTCATTTAACAAAGGTCGGGGCAGATCAACTTGGTCAAGTGAGCCGAGGGGAACGTTGAAGGTTGTTATCACTTATCCTCTTATTTAGTCACGTGCAAAATGCATTTTCATGTCTTTTATGTAGTTTGATAGGTTATTTGGAAGGGAGTGAAAGAGATTTTTTCTCCTTGAGCTACTTCTCTTCTTGGTTGTGGCATGATCCACCTAAAAATCCAGAGGCTCATCGATGCGCCAATTGGCTGGAGGAGTTCTAGGGACGACCCATGAGCGAGGTGAGGCAACTCACGCCTCCCACCCAATCTGCCATGTATTAATTAAAGATTAGTTAGTTATTATAAGAGACCATTAATTAATTAGCATTAATTAATTAACTATACTCAATTAATTTAATTAACCTTATTTTTAATTATGCTTCACTATTTATACTTAATTTACCTAGTGAGTATGACCTTGATTTAATTAGTTGGGCTGATTAAAATTTAATTAATTATACTATTTTAGGATAATTAATTAATAAATTATTTAATTATAATTTAATTGGAGCAATTTAATTAATCCTTAATGATTAATTATAGTCTTAATTAAAGTATATATATATTTTTTAGCCCACATTTTTTTTTATTTTTCTAATTTTCTTATGATTTTTTTATTACTAATGAATAAAAATATATAAATATTGCAGAAATCATTACTTTCTTTTGCACGCCTGCGACAAAAATTGCTTGCAGTGCGACAAACTGATTATTGGACATGTCTCTTCTTCTTTAGTCACCGCAGTCCTCAAGTGCTTCTCATGGGCAAGCAATATATATATATATATATACATACCACTCAACTTATGTATTTGCATATCTAACATTTCAAATATCTTAGTATTATAAACTTATATATCTACATATATACATATATATGAAAAGATGTATTTAATTTTAAATGGATAACAAAGGTGATGTTTTTTTTATGTAGAGCTAATGATTTGAGAAATGCAATATGAATGCTTTGGTGTTAGCTATATAAATACATGCNTTTTTTTATGTGGAGCTAATGATTTGAGAAATGCAATATGAATGCTTTGGTGTTAGCTATATAAATACATGCATAGTTTATGGTTTTTATCTTTAGTGAAACCCTATATGAAATAGGTTAGTATGAAAGGTGGTCCATAGAACGCGGATTGACATATAACACACACATGTGGGCTTAGCGCCCTACGGCTCCAAGCCCCCTATTATAGTAAGTCGTGCTTATATATGGGTGTATGACTTGAGCTATTATTCCATGCGTTCACCTTGTGTGCGGTAAACCAATCACCTTTTTAAATTAAAAAGGTGATTGGTTCAACGTAAGCATCTCTGCGTGAACGTATGCAATAATTTTCGTANGTTTTATCTTTAGTGAAACCCTATATGAAATAGGTTAGTATGAAAGGTGGTCCATAGAACGTAGATTGACATATAACACACACATGTGGGCTTAGCGCCCTACGGCTCCAAGTCCCCTATTATAGTCAGTCATGCTTATATATGGGTGTATGAGTGGAGCTATTATTCCATGCGTTCACCTTGTGTACGGTAAACCAATTACCTTTTTAAATTAAAAAGGTGATTGGTTCAACGTAAGCATCTCTGCGTGAACGTATGCAATAATTTTCGTATTAGTGAAGTTAATATATGTGAAATTTTGTTTTGTATAATTTTAATTTCATTTTTTGCCCCCTATTGATTTTGGTGTTTACCATGTCAGCCTATAAAAGAGTTAAGTTAGAAAAAATGCCCTAATATTCAACCTATGCAAGAAAATCATCTTAGCATCCAATCTAAACAAAAAATAACATCACATAAATAAATAAATGAAGTTGAAAATCAAATGATCAAGTGAACTAACCTAATCTAGGTTGAGTGACATAACATCCATTTAATGTGCATGCATGGCCAATGAGGTGAGACTGGACTACCAATGAATAAATTTAGTTTAAATGAATAATAAAGTATATTTTGATTGATCTTAGTTGGTGTTTAATTAATTTGTGCTATATTTACTTTTTGTTTATTTGAACTTTTAGGTGAGTTGATTTTTCAGTTGGATTAAGTTAATAACTATTTTAAATTTTGGTTTTAATTAATATGACACCCACTAAGGCATCCACATATATCTTAAGGCCTAAGTCTAAGCCTAAATGAGGATCAAATTAGCCATGTGTATGTCCCTTAATTAAATTATGTATGCTTTTTAATTGAATAGAAAGACTCAAAAAGACATTAAAAACACCTCATGTTGCCTTCAGATCAGTCCCGAATGTCTGTGACCTCAAAGTTCCATCAAAGTTTCACAGTTCCGACAAAAGCAACTCAAACTTTAAGGGTTTGAAAAAAAAAAAAAAGTGATTTTTGAGATAAGATAAACATTTCTGAGTGGAGACTAACAATCAATGCTTAGCATGATAATATCATTTATTACGCAGTGCTCTTCAATATCAATCACAAATCCACGAATTAATCTTAAATTTAATGCGGTCATTATCAACACTAATCCAAATCTCTCCTCTAAAATCTTCAACAAGTTCTTCATCATTATCCAAACACCGATCACATTTCTCAGGCTTATTCATATTCATTGGTGACCCTCATAGTGTCTTTAATGCTAATAATTTCACGGGGCATTTACATTCATATCACACAATTCTCATACGTTCAGCTCAAATCTCTAACATCAAATCAACATAGATACATTTTTGTATAAGTTTATGACATGAATGTATTATAAATGTAAATATAAAATTTTAGGCTTTGGATATGTAAATACATAAAACTTTGTGTGGTAATTAATAATATTCTCACAAAATAATTTTTATTTTAATTAACAATAATTATTTTGTTTAAAAAATAAATAAGATGTATTAAAGTTAATATGGCAGCTCTGAAAGAAGTGTGCGGTCCAGCCCTCTTTAATGAGTTCGTCCTCGTTGCCTCGTTGGCACCACATAATTGGTCCGATTGTTGTCTTCCTAATTTTCTAATTATTTTTTAATATAATTATAACCAATTTCTAGTTCTTCTAGAAAGTCGTTCTGGGTTTTTTTTTAATTTATAAAATAATTTAGGGAAATTTACAGGCATATTAAACAATTCTAATGTATTTACACATCTATCACATAAATTTTAATATTTGCATTTTAGAACATTTTAGTTTTAAATTCAGATACCTCGCCAACAAATGTACATCATCCGACATGAATCTTAAGATATGGTATGAATTTTGAGGTAATTTTTTAGCATGAAACATTCAAATTTTGACTAAAAGTCATTCTGATCTTAGATTTTAGCAAACTTATGGTGAATCTTCATAGATCAACTAGACTGACCAAATGGTACCAAATTCTATCGATTCCAAGTCAAAACAAGGTCATATCAAGCCATCAAACCACTTTTAGAACTTTTACGAGCAAAATTGGATGGTCAGATTGATTCTGAATTAGGCATGGTTATAGTCAAATTAAGTGTCTTTGCGAGAAAAATCCAATGAATTTAAGATTGCTCGATTCTGACATCAATAAGACACTGAAATATTCATTGAATGTAGTCCAATCGAGGGGATCTCTCCCGGTCTTCTGATCAGTGGTCTGGATTTCTTTCTTATTTGCAACATGAACTCTAGTCCAACCTCTTGAGAGGGGGACTAGACCATGGACCAGAGGAAGCCTAGAGCCTGGAGAACAGAGAATTGAATTTAAGGATTTTGCATAGACGATATGACAAACTCCTTCTATTCCTAAAGCCACCAACCATCGTCGACCACTGCTCCAACAACCAATGCCGCCAACTCAGGTCAACGCCGCTGGCCAACTCCGACCACCGACACTGGCCAACTTCACCCACCATCAGTCCTTGTTGCCTCCGGCTAACTCCCGTCGCCGTCAACCTCCTGCTCTTGTAGCTGCCAACCATCATTAACCAACGCTCGCCAGCAACCGCTTACAACAATCAATCTTTTGCGTCCTCAACCGTTGACCACTACTCATTGGTCGATGTCAATCACAGTCATCTGTCATTCGCTCCTAACGAAGAACACCGTGCGAAGCAAAATCAATGTTGCGGAGTCACGAAGCAACTTAAGAAATAATGCATCATCCTGAATGTCATGTCGGCCCTGAAGATAGTGCACCGAAGCTCCAATAGTTACTCCCTGCTGCGACCGCTTCCTACCGCTCAACAACGAGCTCCTCCTTTCACCAGCTTTGTAACTCGAAAAAATTATATAACATTTTCTCATCTATGAGACAACAGGTTGTGTCTGTAATCACCAAAGTGATGTGTATGTAAATTTTCTTATATCCAATTTAGTCTAATACATTTGTTGAGAAGAGAGATGTAAATTCAATTTATCGAATAAGGTTTGTGATCCGTATGTTCATAATGTTGAACATATTGTCGAAGATTTTGATATTGGATGCATTGCGGATTTGGGATCAATTAACATACAATAAATAGAAGGACGATTTACATACATACGACCCAATTCTTCCGTATTTGTATATCTAAAATCTATACTTCAATTATTGCATTTCACCCATATCTTTCATATCACATCAAAAATACAGCAATGTTAACATAGGAAATATGACATGTATGTAAATGTTGATGTTTCGGTGTTATATATGTAAATACAAAAGAATAATGTGGCATGCACGTAAATCTTCCTAAATAGAAATAAAAGGTGAAACTGCGGCTAATTAGAGAATAAGACCACAAAGCAAGGCATTGCCTCAATATTTGATTTAGTCAAAATGGCTCGTTATTTGAAAACAACCCCGTGTTCGTTATGTTAAATAACTCTTACTTGATTCGTTCGCTAAGTAAATGAGTCATCAAAAACATTTACGAGCGGAATATTCCCAGTTAAAATATCGTTGATGAATTAAGCAGTCTGAAATTTCTTCAGAATTAGGGTTTNGGCTAAGTAAATGAGTCATCAAAAACATTTGCGAGCGGAATATTCCCAGTTAAAATATGGTTGATGAATTAAGCAGTCTGAAATTTCTTCAGAATTAGGGTTTCCGACAAGCGAGAAAGTTGTGGTCATTTGCCCATCCGAAAGCCCACAATTTTCTAAAATCTGACGGCTTATTATTTGTTTTCGATGGATTTGACCACGAGAAAAAAGCTGAAATTTTGTGGTGATTAGATAATACATAGTTTAGTTTGTTTTTAATAGTTGTATCAAATTAATCAAATTAACATAATACATGGGATTGAGTTAATCTTAATTAGATTAATAGAGAATTCATTGAGCTTTGACTAAAATATTGGGGCATTTACACACATGCACAAATTCCTTATATATTTATGTATCTAACACTAAAGTTTCATATTAACATTAAAATATTGGGGCATTTTAATATTTAATGGTTATTCTTTATAATTTATGGAGTACCCACATTTGATTAGATAATACATAGTTTAGTTTGTTTTTAAGAGTCTTTGTACCAATTAAATCAAATTAACATTATACACGTGTTTGAGTTGATCTTAATAAGCCTAATAGATTATTTTTTTGCGCTCTGATTAAGATATTGGGGTTGTTGAATTCAAATTTGTTCTATGAATCACACCCAATGGATAAAACTATGGGAATCATGAGGGCAAAGCAGAGAGAGAGAGAGAGAATGAGAGGAGAGAGAGAGAGAGCGCGGGGACTTGACAGTAAAAGCAAAAAAGAGGTACTTTTGAGTTCTTTGACTCATTTTATGTATCGAAAATACTGGTTACATTGAGAATGAGACGGTTTTCCCTACATGAGAACGGTCAAAACAAAATAGTCAAACACCCACCACCCACCTCTTTCCAACACCCCCAACCCCGAAAGGCCGTCTGGCAAACCCTTAGTCATCTGGTAGACCTTCAATCAACTATCTAACTCTTCTTTGGCGGTGGTTGACGGAAATGACCATTGGATCGGTCGGCGGGTTGTAGGGCCACTGTGTCGTGAACAGTGGGAGATTGAATGGATGGCAAGATGTGAGAGATTCTTGGACGTGTAGTAACATCTTTCCTCGAAGCCTTCTCTATTCGGCCATCACCTCGCCTCTCTGTGTCTTGTGGTATCATCCCTGAAGTTGTGCACTTACAACAATTAAGTCTATGGCTGCAAAGTTGTTGACACTGAAGAGGGTCTCATTGGAGTTGTTTACGCAGAGATCTATGCGGGTGAGTCGTCGTGTGAGTTTAAGGTAGCCGGTTGGTTGAATGAGGTCGCTGACCAGTTGGGCTGAAGTGGCCCGAAGGACTTTCTAGAAGGATTAGAAATTGGCTACATTGAGAATGGGTCATGTACTTATCACTTAAATCTTTGGCATCATATAACAATATCATTATCACATAATCCTTTAGAAGTAAAATATAAATTTTCATGCATACATATTAAATATTATGATGTGATAAATGTAAATATTAAATTTTAAGCGGTAGATATGTAAATACATTAGAATTGTTTAGNTTTTTTCACGTAGTTTCATATTTATAATTAATTTAGGCATCTTTTTTTGTATCTAGGCTATTGTACGGACAGTGGCATGGATGCCCATTTATGGTTGGCCGAGATGGCCTTTAAGTTGTCTGGTAGACCTTTGATCGACTGGCAACCCTACGGATGTCTGTTAGCCTTTCGGTCGTTTGGCAAACCCTTAGTCATCTAGCATCTCTTTAGTCGATTGTCTCACTCTTGTTTGGCTGTGGTTGACGGAAGTGACCATTGGATCGGTCGGCGGATTGTAGGGCCACCGTGTCGTGAACAGTGGGAGATTGAATGGATGGCAAGATGTGAGAGATTCTTGGAAGTGTAGTGACATCTTTCCTCAAAGCCTTCTCTATTCGGTCATCACCTCGCCTCTCTGTGTCTTGTGGCATCATCCCTGAAGTTGTGCACTTATAACAATTAAGCCTATGTCTGCAAAGTTGTTGTCGTTGAAGGGGGTCTCATTGGAGTTGTTTACTCAGAGATCTATGTGGGTGAGCCATGTGAGTTTAAGGTGGTCGGTTGGTTGAATGAGGTCGCTGACCAGTTGGGCTGAAGTGGCCCGAAGGACTTTCTAGAAGGATTAGAAATTGGCTACATTGAGAATGGGTCGTGTACTTATCACTTAAATCTTTGGCATCATATAACAATATCATTATCACTTAATCTTTTAAAAGTAAAATATAAATTTTCATGCATACATATTCAATATTATGATGTGATAAATGTAAATATTAAATTTTAAGCGGTAGATATGTAAATACATTAGAATTGTTTAGTATGCTGGTAAATTTCCATAAAATATTTTAAATTAAAAAAAGACCCGAAGAACTTTCTAGAAGGATTGTACAGTTCATTCAGACCGGTCTTATCTATCTAATTTTGATGTCCTTTATTTATTTTTTAAGCAAAATAATTATTTTTGATTAAAATAAAATAAAAAATTATTAAATGAGATCATTATTATGAATTCAGATTGGGAAGGGAGATGTAAGATCAACTTATAAAATGAAATTAAATAAATTTATATAAATAGCACACACTTTTTATGTATTTACATAACCAAAACTTTAAATTTTATATTTACATTTATACGCATAAAAGTGTGTATTTCATTTTTCTTAGAAAAAGTGATAGTAGTATTTGGTTTGATCTTAGAGATTTAAGTTGAGCACATGCAAATATAAATGTTTAGGGGTAGATATGTAAATAAATGAGAATATTATATTTACACTTATAAGTATATTGTATGGTTACCTAAACATCATGTCTAAGCATCAAAAAATGAGAACAAAAGCTTAGGGTCCGTTTGGGACAGCTTATTTGGTGCGATGAGGTTTTGAAAACGTATCTGACATGCTTGGGTAAACTGCGTTTTGGTAGCTTATGTGTTTTCAAAACGCTCGAAACAACTTTTTCACACTGCACATATCTAAGTGCGGTGCAGCTTTCTGGCTGCGGTCTAACTATCGCACGTAGCTTATCTGCAGATTATTCAATAAGCTGCAGCTGCCCCAAACAAACCCTTAGTCTCCTCTAAAAAATTTCATCTTTTTTAAAAGGAAAATTTTTTTTTTTCAATTAATCCAAATGAAATAATAGAATCAATGAAAAGCACTAAATTTTAGAACTTAATTTGTTAAAAAGATATAGAGTGTCTTCTTTCTCTTATCTACATTGCATGCACATCTTTCTTATTTATTAAACTAAGGCCTTCTCTCTCCCATCTTTCTCTTATTCATTATAAAAATAATGTTACACCCTCCATGCCTCAAAAAGTTGACATCCTAAATTAATTTGAAGATTTATGAAATAATATGAAGAATCTCTATTAAACCATAGAATGAAGATGAGATGCTATTGATAAGAAATGGATTATATTAGATTGAAAATAGACATTTAAATTATATGGGTTTAAATTTTAAATTTTATAATACACTCATCTAGAATGAATTTCTATTTTATATATAGGAAAATTTATATACATGCCATAAAATTATAAATGCAATAATGTAGAGCACCAAAAGTTTTATATTTATATGTATTATAATCACATCAACACCTATAAACAACAAAAGGTATGTTTCACTTTAGAAAGGTTAGTATTGGTGGTAGTCAATTGAGTGCTATATACATAAATTTTAAAATTTAAGAGTTAGAGATGTAAACACATAAGAATTATTTGAATTTATTTAAATAAATAATATATGTTTATGTGTGTTCAAAGAGAGATAGCTAGTAAAAGAGATTTTCTAAAGCAATTTAGCTAGTAAAACAATGGTTCTCAACAGAGTTTGATGGTGTACAATGCAGGCCTAGTGAATTTGTTGAGAGTCAGAGTTTGAGTAACTACAGTCCTATGAGTTTGGTCAAGTGATATCAGTCAGATGATGATTGTTCGGATTCAACACTCAACACAACTTATACAAAACTCTATACATTTTAGATTATATAACTTCCAAAATCAAATTAAATATTTAGAAATTTTAATATATTATCAACAACATGATTATATATAAATGATTTTTTTTAATTTTTATTCATTTAGTTATTTCAAAAAGTTTAGTTAGAAAGTCTAATTTTCATGTATAAATGATTTTTTTTTTTAAATTTTTATCAATTAGATTAACTTACTGTGCATTAGATAACCAATCATTGCGCTGATAAATTAAAGAAAGATGATTTCAAACGTACGTTTGTAAACTTATTATATATACATACATACATATATGCATATATATATATATATNTATGTAAATCTTCCAATCCACTTGGGAAACACTATATATATAGTCTTCCTTCTATCGAGTTTATATGAACCAAATCCTCTGTTATTTCCTTGAACCAAATAGCAAAGGCTTCTAAAGAGCTATGGGCAGTCAACTCATAAGTCTTCTTATTCTCTCTCTCCTCAGCTCCCTCACCACCATTTCTAAGGCTTCAAGACCCATTCCTGATTATTATTCCCACGGCGCAATCAAGACCGTTAATCTCGGCGGTTGGCTGGTCACCGAGGGATGGATCACACCTCACCTGTTCGATGANTCTAAACATCATGTCTAAGCATCAAAAAATGAGAACAAAAGCTTAGGGTCCGTTTGGGGCAGCTTATTTGGTGCAGTGGCTTTTTGAAAACGCACCTGACCTACTTGGGTAAACTGCATTTTGATAGCTTATGCGTTTTCAAAACGCTGGAAACAGCTTTTTCACATTGCACATGTCTAAGTGCGGTGGTAGCTTTCTGGCTGCGGTCTAACTTTTCCAAAAAAATAAAAATTTGTAGTAGCTATCGCACTTAGCTTATGATGGCGCTAGCTGGATCTTTAGCTAGCTCATAGGCGGAGGAAAGGCGCAGCGAAGCGTCTCGTTCAAAGATCAGGCACGCCCTCGCCGTTACGCCAGCACTGAACTGAGAAAGCGGGACCGAGGTTTCCCTATGGCTTTTATGGATTATTCATTAAGCTGCAGCTGTCCCAAACAGGCCCTTAGTCTCCTCTAAAAAAAATTCTTCTTTTTCAAAAGGAAAAAAATTTTTTTTTGACAATTAATCCAAATGAAATAATAGAATCAATGAAAAGCACTAAATTTTAGAGCTTAATTTGTTAAAAAGATATAGAGTGTCTTCTTTCTCTTTTCTACATTGCATGCACATCTTTCTTATTTATTAAACGAAGGCCTTCTCTCTCCCATCTTTCTCTTATTCATTATAAAAATAATGTTACACCCTCCATGCCCAAAAAGTTGACATCCTAAATTAATTTGAAGATTTATGAAATAATATGAAGAACCTCTATTAAACCATAGAATGAAGATGAGATGCTATTGATAAGAAAATAGGAAAATTTATATACATGCCATAAAATTATAATGCAATGATGTAGAGCACCAAAAGTTTTATATTTATATGTATTATAATCACATCAACACCTATAAACAACAAAAGGTATGTTTCACTTTAGAAAGGTTAGTATTGGTGGTAGTCAATTGAGTGCTATACACATAAGTTTTAAAATTCAAGAGTTAGAGATGTAAACACATAAGAATTATTTGAATTTATTTAAATAAATAATATATGTTTATGTGTGTTCAAGGAGAGATAGCTAGTAAAAGAGATTTTCTCAAGCAATTTATTTTCTTACTAATATAATTTATAATCAATAGAAAAAGACATTCACCTCACTTTTGATGTCCGACAAATGTGATCCAACAACAATGGTTCTCAACAGAGTTTGATGGTGTACAATGGAGGCCTAGCGGATTTGTTGAGAGTCAGAGTTTGAGTAACTACAGTCCTATGGTTTGGTCAAGTGATATCAGTCAGATGATGATTGTTCGGATTCAACACTCAACACAACTTATACAAAACTCTATGCATTTTAGATTATATAACTTCCAAAATCAAATTAAATATTTAGAAAAAAAATTTAATATATTATCAACAACATGATTATATTTAAATGATTTTTTTTTTAATTTTTATTCATTTAGTTATTTCAAAAAGTTTAGTTAGAAAGTCTAATTTTCATGTATAAATGATTTTTTTTTTTTTTTTATCAATTAGATTAACTTACTGTGCATTAGATAACCAATCATTGCGCTGATAAAATACAGATGATTTCAAACGTACGTTTGTAAACTTATTATATATACATACATATATATACACACACACACACACATATATATATAGATTATTTTTTTGCGCTCTGATTAAGATATTGGGGTTGTTGAATTCANTTATACTAGTTACTAATGTAGTATATTAATATATTATTATTATTATTAATTTATTATATATTATAATTTATTCGGATTGATTCTGAATTAGGCATGGTTATAGTCAAATTAAGTGTCTTTGCGAGAATGATCCAATGAATTTAAGATTGCTCGATTCTGACATCAATAAGACACTGAAATATTCATTGAATGTAGTCCGATCGAGGGGATCTCTCCTGGTCTTCTGATCAATGGTATGGATTTATTTTTTTATTTGCAACATGAACTCTATATATATATTCCTGCCACCCTCTTGAGAGGGGGACTAGACCATGGACCAGAGGAAGCCTAGAGCCTGGAGAACAGAGAACTGAATTTAAGGATTTTGCATAGACGATATGACAAACTTCTTCTACTCCTAAAGCCACCAACCATCGTCGACCACCGCTCCAATAACCAATGCCGCCAACTAAGGTTAACGTCGCTGGCCAACTCCGACCACCGACATTGGCCAACTTCGCCCACCATCAGTCGTTGTTGCCTTCGGCTAACTCCCGTCACAGTCAACCTCCTGCTCTTGTAGCTGCCAACCATCATTAACCAACGCTCGTCAGCAACCACTCACAACAACCAACCTTTTGTGTCCTCAACCGTTGATCATCATTGACCATTACTCACTGCTCGTTGTCAATCACAATCATTTGTCATTTGCTCCCAACAACGAACACTGAGCGAAGCAAAATCAATGTTCCGGAGTCACGAAGCAACTTAAGAAATAACGCAACATCCTGAATGTCATGTCTGCCCTGAAGATAGTGCACTGAAGCTCCAATAGTTACTCCCTGCTGTGACCGCTTCCAACATACAACCCAATTATTTTGTATTTGCATATCTAAAATCTAAACTTCAATTATTGCACTTCACCAATATCTTTCATATCACATCAAAAATACAGTAATGTTAACTTCTAAATAGTAAGGTACAACTTTTCATGCATAGGAAATATGGCATGTATATAAATGTTGATGTTTCGGTGTTAGATATGTAAATACAAAAGAATAATGTGGCATGCACGTAAAACTTCCTAAATAGAAATAAGGTAATTAGAGAATAAGACCACAAAGCAAGGCATTGCCTCAATATTTGATTTAGTCAAAATGGCTCATTATTTGAAAACGACTCGTGTTCGTTACGTTAAATAACTCTTACTTGATTCATTTGCTAAGTAAATGAGCCATCAAAAACATTTACGAGAGGAATATTCCTAGTTAAATTATCGTTGATGAATTAAGCAGTCTAAAATTTTGTCAGAATTAGGGTTTACGACAAACATGAAAGCAGTGATCATTGGAGGTGGTTCTTGTTTGTCTGGCAAACCGTCGACGGATCTTTCGGTCGTCTGGCAGACCTTCAATCGACTGTCTGAATCTTGTTTGGTTGTGGTTCACAGAAGTGACCATTGGATCAGTCGGCGGGTTGTAGGACCACTGTGTCGTGAACAGTGGGAGATTGAATGGATGGCAAGATGTGAGAGATTCTTGGAAGTGTAGTGACATCTTTCCTCGAAGCCTTCTCTATTCGATCATCACCTCGCCTCTCTGTGTTGTGGTATCATCCCTGAAGTTGTGCACTTATAACAATTAAGCCTATGGCTGCAAAGTTGTTGACATTGAAGGGGGTCTCATTGGAGTTGTTTACGAAGAGATCTATGCGGGTGAGTCGTGTGAGTTTAAGATGGCCGGTTGGTTGAATGAGGTCGCTGACCAGTTAGCCCGTAGTGGCCCGAAGGACTTTCTAGAAGGATTAGAAATTGGCTACATTGAGAATGGGTCGTGTACTTATCACTTAAATCTTTGGCATCATATGACAATATCATTATCACTTACTCTTTTAGAAGTAATATATATATATTTAATATTATGATGTGATAAATGTAAATATTAAAATTTAAGTGGTAGATATGTAAATACATTAGATTTGTTTAGTATGCCGGTAAATTTCCATAAAATATTTTAAATTAAAAAAAGACCCGAAGGACTTTCTAGAAGGATTGTACAGTTCATTCAGACCGGTCTTATCTATCTAATTTTGATGTCCTTTTATTTATTTTTTAAGCAAAATAATTATTTTTAATTAAAATTAAAAAAAATTATTAAATGAGATCATTATTATGAATTCAGATTGGGAAGGGAGATGTATGATCAACTTATAAAATGAAATTAAATAAATTTATATAAATAGCACGCACTTTTTATGTATTTACATAACCAAAACTTTAAATTTTATATTTACATTTATGCGCATAAAAGTGTGTATTTCATTTTTCTTAGAAATGGTGATAGTAGTATTTGGTTTGATCTTAGAGATTTAAGTTGAGCATATGCAAATATAAATGTTTAGGGGTAGATATGTAAATAAATGAGAATTTTATATTTACACTTATATAAATATATTGTATGGTTACCTAAACATCATGTCTAAGCATCAAAAAATAAGAACAAAAACTTAGGGTCCGTTTGGGACAGCTTATTCGGTGCGGTAGCGTTTTGAAAACACAGGTGACCTATTTACAATAGAGGCCTAGTAAATTTGTTGAGTCTGAGTAACTACAATTCTGCGAGTTTAGTAAAGTGATATTAGTCAGATGATGATTGTTCGGATTCAACAGTCTATGCATTTTAGATTATATAACTTCCAAAACCAAATTAAATATTTAGGAAAAAAATTTAAAATATTATCAACAACATGATTATGTATAAATGATTTTTTTTAATTTTTATTCATTTAGTTATTTAAAAAAGTTAGTTAGAAAGTCTAATTTTTATGTATAAATGATATATTATTTTTTTTAATTTTTATCAATTAGATTAACTTACTTTGCATTAGATAACCAATCATTGCGCTGACAAAAGATCTTTATAACAAACCATTTTTCAAATAATAAAATAAAGAAAGATAAATTCAAACGTACCTTTGTAAACTTATTATATATATATATATATNGAACTTTGACAAACCTTTTCGTTGCCATCTTGCGTTCCTTCTACGTAGTTGCATGATAAATCAATTGCTATATATGACATTATTAATAGAGATAATTAGATGCATATCACACTATTCTTATGTATTTACATATCAAACACCCAAAGTTTGATATTTATACTTATAACACACTTTCATATCATAAGTCCATGCATAAAAATATATGCATTTTAAAATTTACTTGCATGCCACCAAACTTCTATATATTTACATATACATCTAACATTAAGACTTTTCTCTTTACATTTAATCTATATCATACAAAATTTTTATATCACATAAAAATATGATATAACTTTTCGTGTATAGGTGAGATGACATATACATGAAAGGTGAAATTAGGTGTTACATATGTAAATACATATAAATTTAGTGGTATTTATGTAAATCCTCCAATCCACTTGGGAAACACTATATGTGTAGTCTTCCTTCTATCAAGTTTATATAAACCAAATCCTCTGTTATTTTCTTGAACCAAATAGCCAAGGCTTCTAAAGAGCTATGGGCAGTCAACTCATAAGTCTTCTTATTCTCTCTCTCCTCTTCTCCCTCACCACCATTTCTAATGCTTCAAGGCCCATTCCTGATTATTATTCCCACGACGCAATCAAGACCGTTAATCTCGGCGGTTGGCTGGTCACCGAGGGATGGATCACACCTCACCTGTTCGATGATATTCCTATAAACAAAGATCTATTGGTAACCCTCTCATACTTCTTTCTTATTTTTCATATACATATTCAATTATAAATCAAGGGATTCAAATCGAATGATGGCACGGATTGCATCAAATTATGCATTCGACAGCATGATGCGACCCACACTGTCTTCCGAATGTAATATTTATCGCTTGTCTGTCTGCGCGCATGTGTGTTAATCAATGATGTGTACATCTTGTTTGTTTTGTAACTTATAGGATGGAACACAAATTCAACTCAAGTCTATAACCCTAAAGAACTACCNGTTCCGAATGTAATATTTATCGCCTGTCTGCGCGCATGTGTGTTAATTAATGATGTTTGCATCTTGTTTGTTTTGTAACTTATAGGATGGAACACAAATTCAACTCAAGTCTATAACCCTAAAGAACTACCTCTCAGCCAACAATGGAGGGGGTTCAACGGTCAGCGCAAATCAACCAGCAGCATCTACATGGGAAACATTCAAAGTATACTTGCTTGATCAAACCCACCTTACTTCATCATTCAAATTTACATTTCAGCAATATTAACATGAATTTAAATCTTAACGGTCGAATTTTTCTTAGTTATGGAGAATCACAGAGACCAGTTTTCAGTTCAGAGTTCTGAACTGGCAGTTCTTCAGCCTCGATGATAATGGAAAACTGGTGGCCACTTCGACCGCATCGGACGACTCGAACTCTTTACATAATTTCATGATCGTGAGGAATGATGGTGAGCCCAATCGAGTCCGGATCAAAGCTCCAAATGGTTCATTTTTAAAGGTGAATTCAGATGCAACGGTGACCGCTGATCATCCGGAGAGAACTAGCTGGGGAGACGATGATCCTTCAGTGTTCTTGCTCACCAACGTGCTTCAGTTGAAGGGGGAGTTTCAGGTCACCAATGCCTACGGATCAGATAGCGCCGCCTCTGTGATGAAGGTGAGATGAGTTTAGTTTTGACCAGGGGCAGA
>JXCR01131935.1:170503-184665 GCA_002079205.1 Phalaenopsis hybrid cultivar
CTTGATCAAAACTTGATGCGAAAAACTGCTTTTTGATCCATCTCCGATCTACAGAAATGATGCAAAGCCATTCGACGAAATGCCCACAAGCTAAAATCAAGAGGAAGACAGTCAAAACCATTTATAAACACAGGAAGGCAGAAAGAATACGGGATCTTCTCGCCGGCGAAGAAGAAGATGCAGGTGGATGAATCTTGGCCGTCGAGATCTCTTTCTCCTTCTCCTCCCTCCTTCGAATCGCCTCCTTGATATTGCTCTTCTGAACTTCCCCATGGCCGTAGATCGCTCCGGTAGATAGCATCTCGCCGGCGAATTCCGAGGGTTTCGATTGGGGTTTGCGCGGCTAGCGAGTGGGGAGGTTTTATTGTGCTGAAGCTCGTGTGCCAGATCCTGTGGCGGAACTAACTGCGGAGCTGGTCGGAGTGGGCACAGGATAGGCTACAGGGAATAGCAGGTAGCGGGATGAGGATCGGAAATATTAGGGTTTGGATATATATATAATAATATAAAAATAAAATGAGGAATATTACGGAGAAAAAATATTGTAAAAGAATTCTTGTCACGTGAATGTTATTTAAATAATTTATTCCGTAATTTTTTTAAAAAATAAAAATTATATTACTAAATTAGATTATTTTGTTTATTTATAAAATAAATTTAAATAATTTTATGGGAATTTTTTTAAGACAGCTGCACCTTATTGAATAATCTGCTCATAAGCTGATTAAAAATAATCTACTAATAAGCTACGTGCGGTGGCTTTTTAGAAATTTTTATTTATCAGACCGCTGTCAGAAAACTGTCACTGCAGTGTGAAAATACTGCTTTCAGCGCTTTCAAAACACATAAGATGTCAAAACACAGTTTGTCCAAATAGTCCAATTGTGTTTCAAAATATCACCGCAACAAATAAATTGCCCCAAACAAATTCTTATTGAGTTTGATGTAAATTTCTGGATAGAGGAAAGTACTGAAAATTATTTTTAAAATGTTATAATTATCCTTTTGAAAGAGAATACTGCTCTCCTGTCGCAGTTAGTGGTTTGTTGTTTGACTTGACTCAACCCCACTTGAAGTCAAAATAAGTATAGCTTGAAAGAGATTGGAGATATAATTTATCTAATTAGAGAATCTATTAAATATCTAAAGAAGTCATTGGATGTTTCTTTGCGTTGGAATTCCACATATCTAATGCTTCAATCCGTTTCTTTATTTATTGAAATTTGTTCAAGCATTATGTTGGCTTCTGCTGCTGATAGGGCTGTCAAAAAAGCTCATTCTTCTCGAACAGCTCGTGTTCGGCTCGTTTTTTAAGTAAACGAGCCGAACATGAATAAATTTTTAAATCTCGAATTATAAACAAGCCGAACACGAACATCTATTTATTCGCTCGTGTTCGGCTCATTTTAGCTCGAAATTAAAAATATATATATAATTATTTATATAATAATATATTATATATATTATATTATATTATATATATTTATATTAAGTTTAAATCATAACAGCTCTTATGGTAATGTGGTAATGTGGTAATGTGCAGTGCTTTGCATACATTTAATCTAGGTTCGAATTAAATATTCTACATATATTTTTTCACTTTATTTTAACGAGCTAATTTCAAGTCGAACACGAACACAAATATTTAAATCGAGCCGAACAAGAACACACTGTTCATGAGCCGGTTTCGAACACAAGCCCAGCCTGAGCTCGCTCAAGCTTGGCTCGTTTACAACTCTAGCGGCTAAATACCCCACATCAAATATTTTTCCTCAAACTATTATGAATATTAAGAAGCTGTTAATGAACAATGTGAATAACATGTGTATAAAATATTCATGCTTCCATACTCATGAAATAGATATTAAAATATTTAACAATTATTTTATGATCATTGTAAATATTAGAGAAAAAGTTTATATAATTAAATATAAATTATCTAAATTACATACATAACACACTAAATAATTTCTATTTACAAAACTAGCCCCTAAATATTTTATTTGAGCTATCAAATCGATAAAATTAAGTGTGTGACGATGAAATCATTCTAAATTTTATAAAAATTAAAAAAAATGATTGGGAATTTATTATGTTTTTTTTAGTTTCTGTGATAATTTGAAAAATAAAAAATAGAGAGTGCTAGTTTTAAAAAAATAATGTTCGGGTTTCTACGTATGTAATTGCCCCAAACAAAGAAATCTTTATTTAGATCATGTGCGACCTCCTTTAAATGCAAAAATTTTTCTGTGCGGACTCCTAACGTAGCTCTACGTGCGGCACAGAGTATTCTTGAGTTATTTTCATGTTATTTCTGGATTATTTTCAATAATCACGAAATAACCGGCGGTTTTTATTTTTTAACTATTTATGGGTTATTTTCAATTTGGGATTATTGAAAATAACCCAGAAATAACCTGAAAATAATTCAGGAATAACCTGCACCACACGTAGAGATACGTCAGGTGTCCGAACATAAAATGTGTGTCTAGGGATACCACGCATTTTGCATTCACATCACTCAATACTTATGCATTAACTTATTTAATTATATCTTTACTGAGAATTTTACATTTATACAACTCAATTTTTATGTATTTACATATTTAACACCTTTATTTTAATATTTATTATTAAAATACACAAGTCTCAAAAATCTATGCTTAAAAGGACACATTTCACTTTTCAAATATAATCATAATAATAATTTTTATTTTATATTCAAATTTTGAANTGAGAGAAATGTACGAGGTGTGTTGGGTAGAGAGAGGACCTATTCTCAAATTCATGCTCTATTTATCCACCATCCATCAAGGGGGGTTACTAACCAATAGGATTTATGGTAATTTAATAAATTAATTATTTTTATTAATAAAATCAATGAAATGAGTTTATAACTTTTATTTATTTTAAGGGTTATATGAGTTATAAAAATAAATATTTTATGATAAATTATGACATAAGTTATGAGTTAAGAAAATAAATAACTTAAGTTATCAAAATAAATATCATAANATCCTCATGATCATCATCGTGTTAAATTGTCGTGTGGAACTTTGACAAACCTTTTGGTTGCCATCCTCAGAGTATATATTTAAATATAATTTTTGCGTTCCTTCTACGTAGTTGCATGATAAATCAATTGCTATCTATGACATCATTAATAGAGATAATTAGATGCATATCACGCTATTCTTATGTATTTACATATCAAACACCCAAAGTTTGATATTTATACTTATAACACACTTTCATATCATAAGCCCATGCATCAAAATATATGCATTTTAGAATTTACTTGCATGCCACAAACTTCTATATACTTACATATACATCTAACATTAAGACTTTACTCGTTACATTTAATTTATATCATACAAAATTTTTATATCACATAAAAAATATGATTTAATGTTTCGTGCATAGGTGAGATGACATATACATGAAAGGTGAAATTAGGTGTTACATATGTAAATACATATAAATTTAGTGGTNATATTACTAGAGAAAATTAGATGCATACCACAATATTCCTATGTATTTACATATCAAACACCCAAAGTTTGATATCTATACTTATAACACCCAATATTCTTATGTATTTTTATGTAATGAAAGTATGGATGAAAGTTTGGATGTTAGGCATGTAATATGGTACTTATTTACCCAGTATTCTTTTAGAATTTACATGCATGCCACCCAACTTCTATATATTTACATATACATCTAACATTAAGACTTTACTCTTTACATTTAATTTATATCATACAAAATTTTTATATCACATAAAAATATGATATAACTTTTTATGTATAGGTGAGATGACATATACATGAAAGGTGAAACTAGGTGTTACATATGTAAATACATATAAATTTAGTGGTATTTATGTAAATCATCCAATCCACTTGGGAAACGTTATATATATAGTCTTCCTTCTATCAAGTTTCTATAAACCAAATCCTCTGTTATTTCCTTGAACCAAATAGCAAAGGCTTCTAAAGAGCTATGGGAAGTCAACTCATAAGTCTTCTTATTGTCTCTCTCCTCTTCTCCCTCGCCACCATTTCTAAGGCTTCAAGACCCATTCCTGATTATTATTCCCACGACCCAATCAAGACCGTTAATCTCGGCGGTTGGCTGGTCACTGAGGGATGGATCACACCTCACCTGTTCGATGATATTCCTATAAACAAAGATCTATTGGTAACCCTCTCACACATCTTTCTTATTTTTCATATACATATTCAATTATAATTCAAGGGATTCAAATCGAATGATGGCATGGATTGCATCAAATTATGTATTCGACAGCATGATGCGATCCACACTGTGTTCCGAATGTAATATTTATCATCTGTGTGTTAATCAATGATGCGTACGTCTTGTTTGTTTTGTAACTTATAGGATGGAACACAAATTCAACTCAAGTCTATAACCCTAAATAACTACCTCTCAGCCAACAATGGAGGGGGTTCAACGGTCAGCGCAAATCAACCAGCAGCATCTACATGGGAAACATTTAAAGTATACTTGCTTGATCAAACCCACCTTACTTCATCGTTCAAATTTACATTTCAGCAATATTAACATGAATTTAAATCTTAACGGTCGAATTTTTCTTAGTTATGGAGAATCACAGAGACCAGTTTTCAGTTTAGAGTTCTGAACTGGCAGTTCTTCAGCCTCGATGATAATGGAAAACTGGTGGCCACTTCGACCGCATCGGACGACTCGAACTCTTCACATAATTTCATGATCGTGAGGAATAATGGTGAGCCCAATCGAGTCCGGATCAAAGCTCCAAATGGTTCATTTTTAAAGGTGAATTCAGATGCAACGGTGACCGCCGATCATCCGGAGAGAACTAGCTGGGGAGACGATGATCCTTCAGTGTTCTTGCTCACCAACGTGCTTCAGTTGAAGGGGGAGTTTCAGGTCACCAATGCCTACGGATCAGATAGCGCCGCCTCTGTGATGAAGGTGAGATGAGTTTAGTTTTGACCAGGGGCAAAACCAACATCTTTTTGGGCACCCCGTCTTGAACTCAATATTTTCTACTTTTTTTGTGGGGGATAAATTTTTTTCACTTATTCATTATAATTTGCAAAGTAAAGTAAATGTTCCAAAAAATTTTCATTGATTAATTTATTCATTATAATTTGTAAAGTAAAGAGCTTCGTGAAGTAATTCATAATTAATCATGCTACCGACATGGGTAAGTCATCCGCGGGCTCTTCCATTACTCATTTCGCTACAATGTCGGTCATCTCCATGATCATAATATATCGCCTCTTCCTTCTTGAAACGCTTCCATCTATCATCCTACATTTTCATCTTCCTAACCACTATCTCACCTCTATGCATCCTCCGCGAAGATTTTGCCGTCGGTTAGGGCAACATAAGAAAACAGAGCAATATTTTAAGGCGGATGAAAGACATAAATGTTATTATGGTTAGCTTAAAGTCTAAAATTCAGGATGGGGAATGGTTGCCCCTCCGGACCCAACTTAGGTCCGGATGTTTTTAATACTAAACACAAAGGTGTGCCTGAGACTGGAATCTTGCATTCATGGTGCTTGCAGAAGCATTGGGAGAGTTTCATTGTGGAAGAAGACTTCAAGTTCGTGTCTGAGAATGGATTGAATGGGGTGAGGATTCCAGTTGGGTGGTGGATAAGCTTTGATCCAAATCCACCTCGTCCATTTGTTGGTGGATCGTTGCACGCATTGGATAATGCCTTCTCTTGGGCGGAGTAAGCTAAAAATTAAATTTTTCAGACACATATGAACTTCTGTCTTCCATAAAAATTTGATTTTTATTTCTTTTTTTCATTTTTCAATATAGGAAGTACAACTTAAAGGTGATCATAGATATCCATGCTATGCCGAGCTCGCAGAATGGCTGGGAGCACAGTGGAACAAGGGATGGATTACAGTCATGGGGTCAGAGTGATGATGACATCCGTCAGTCAACTGCTGTAGTTGACTTCCTAACTTCCAGGTATTGCTAATTTCAGTGTTGGCCTTGACTTGATCAAATGAAACTTGTGTTCGACAAGCTTGAATTGAGTTCGAGCCAAGCTCGAAAAGTCGAGCTATTTTACACCCCTAGAATGAGGTTTAGCATACTCATGCACCGCTCATTATTCTACATGCAGATATGCCAATAGAACGAGCCTATATGCAATCGAGCTGATCAACGAACCATTAGCTCCCGGAGTCACTCTAGATACCCTCAAGAAGTACTACAGAGTTGGCTACAATACAGTTAGGAAGTACTCCAACGCGCACGTCATCATGTCGAATCGCTTATCAATCGGTGATCCCAAAGAGCTCATCCAATTTGCAAGCGGCTTCTCCGGCTCGGTCGTCGACGTCCATTACTACAATGTCTTCTCAAGCATCTTTGAAGGCATGTCGGTGCAACAAAATATCGACTATATATATAACAATCGTGCTCCTGCTCTCAGTTCTCTCATGATTTCAAATGGCCCTCTCATCTTTGTTGGTATGAAACATGCTTTCATTGTCTTAAAATCACTGCTAAAAGTCTTTGCAGCCCTAACCCTCTAGAGCATATAGGTGAATGGGTGGATGATATGGATGTCCAGGATGCTTCAAAGAATGATTATCAACGGTTTGGATCGGCCCAGCTTGATGTGTATGGGAGGGCGACCTTTGGGTGGTCATACTGGACTCTGAAAGCTGACCAAAACCAGTGGAGTTTGGAATGGATGATTAAAAATGGATACATAAAAATATAACCATTTTCACTTTGCCCCCTAATGATTTCAGTATTTGCATCGACATTTCCCAATTCCTACCTTTACTTAACATTTCTAATACCTAAATTTTGAATTTTTACATTGATACCACCAAATTTTTCATATTACAAAAAAAAAAAAAACCGACATTTTCTTGCATATATGAAGACATATTCAGTCACACCGAATGAGGAGGTGTCAAGTATGCAATGATCCCACCATAATACCACGTGGCACCTCCTCATTGGAGTACTGATGCATCAGTATTCCTGAGGTAATATTTTTTCTGCATATATAAGGTGGTTTGTATGTAAAAATTGAAGTTAAGGTTTTAGATATCAAATACATAGGAATAGAGCGGTATATACGTAAATATATCTTGTATTTTATATCTTGCACTTGCTTTTGTCATGTAAGAAGAATTGCATGTTTGATCTCGTAAAATTTGCATGTCTAAGCTAATCTATAAACTTTGTGAGCGGATACATATGCTCATATGATAATTTTTTAATTATGTTTCTATTATAAATGAAAGAATAAAATAAATTAGGAAATTTTTAGAACACTATTTGTTTTTAATTAAGGTTAATTAAGTTATTGGCTAATTAATTAATTCATTAAACTGATTAATGCTTTATGCTACAAAGTAAATCAACATTTTAAAATTAATTTAATCAATACTTTTAAGGAAAAATTACATTTGAGCCACACAATTCTTATGGATTTAAGTATGGCTCTTATGGATGTAAACATGTCTTACAATTCTTATAGTTATTTATATACTTCCTATGTATGTAAACATGTATTACAATTATAATGTATAAAAATATTAAGGTGAGACTGAGGGCGGCGACTCGGCAGGCAATAGAGCTTTTAACATGAGGAACGTGCTTAGGGCTGTCAAAAGAGCTCGTTATTTGCGAACAGTTCGTGTTCGGTCCGTCAATGAGTTTGTGTTCGATTCGTTCGATAAGTAAACAAGACGAACGTGAACAAATTTTTTTCATTCAGTTAGTTAAGTGAACCAAACACGAATAATGATGCGTTCGTTCGAGTTTGAATCGTTATTGTTCGAAATATAAAATAATTTAAAATAATTATGTATAAAAAATTTTTTATATTTAAAAAAAATTAAATTTTATAAATTATAATATGTAATAATTAACAATAATAATACATTAATATACTATATTAGCAATATACTAATATGGATATTATATTTTCATATAATATAAGTTATATAATTAATATAATATATTATTTATATATATTAATACTAGGGCTGTCAAACTGGCTCGTCGTTCGCGAACAGCTCGTGTTCGACTCGTTCGTTAAGAAACGAACACGAACAGTGACTTTACGAACAAACAAACTTATTTCAAACAAACTAAATTTCAAACGAACCAAACACGAATACAAGCTCTGTTCGTTTGTGTTCGGTTCGTTTACACTCCTAAATGTGCTAGATATTATTATTTGTGTTTCTATTATTTAATTCTACTTAAGGATAGTTTTAATTTTCCACTTATTGTACATATATACTCTTATAATGAGGTGTTTGTGGTAGTTGGAACCCTAGCCACTTTTCATTGTCTCTTATTGTTCTCTTCTTCTCAATTGCAATCTTTAACATGGTATCAGAGAAGTTTTGATCCATTCATATCTTTCACGGGTCCAACGAAAGCTAGGGTCAGGAGATGCGTGCTAGGGCAGAGGAGCTTTGGTGGCTTCGGCTCGGGAGGCAGCAACTTCTGCACCGTAACGATCAATACCGCGCCAGGGATTGTCGCTTGCATCCATTTTGACTTGGGCTGAGTTTTCTTCTTCGTTCCAACTGAAACTTAGTACACAAACTCCCATAGCCCCGACAACTCTGCTTTAAGTTGGCGGCAGAGCTCCGCGAGGGTTCGCGGCGCCAACTTAGGTGAAGAATCAGCATCTAGGGTTTTGAAACAGAGAGAAGTGGTGGAAGAGATTGATCGAAGAAAAGAGGGGCGGAAGGAGTACATGGATTTGGTGAAGGAGAGAAGGGGGCGTGCGAAGACGAGGGTGTGCGGCTAATGGGCGTGAACAGGAGGAAGTTTCTTGCCACACAACCACGTGTCATGTCTGCCTCATCAAATATAGGTTTGTCTTTCTCTAGCTCATCAGATATATCTTCTTCTATTTGGTTTCTTGACTCTGAAGCCTCTCATCATGTGTCATCTGATTTTACATCATTTGTATCCTTACATCCTGCATCATCCGTATCAGTCATGACTGCTGATGACACACCTATGTCATTAGCAGGCATTGAGTCTGTATGCACACCACACTTATCTCTTTCAAATGTTTACTATATCCTCAATCTTACTCTAAATTTTGTTTCTATTGATCAATTTTGTGATTTTGGTTTCTCAGTTATACTTTCTTCCACCTCTTGTTATGTGCAGGATTCGCAATCTAGGATGTCGATTGGGATAGGTCGTAGACAAGATGGACTTTATATTCTGAATGAGCTAAGAGTTTTAGATGTTGCATCTTCCAGTGTTGACCTATCATCATTTCGTTTGAGTTTATCATCTTCTAGATTTTATCTATGGCACTCTCGTCTTGAACATGTCTCTTCTTCTCGTTTAAAATACTTAGTTTCTAAAGGAGTTTTAGGTGAGTTAAAAACTCGTGATATTTCTGATTGTTGTGATTGTAAACTTGCTAAATTTTCCGTTTTACCCTTTTCTCAAAGTGTTTCACTTTCTGTTGCACCTTTTTACTTGGTTCGCTCGGATGTATGGGGTTCATCACCTGTTGCTACTAAAGGTGGATCTGGGTATTATGTCTCATTTATTGATGATTATACTAGTTATTGTTGGATTTATCTTATGAAAAATCGTTCTGAATTCGTTAGTGTTTATCATATATTTCACGCCTTTATCAAAATTTAACATAATGTTATTATTAAGTATTTTAGGTGCGATCTGGGAGGTGAATATATCTCTACCTAGATTTTCTGAATTACTTGCATATGATGGGACTTTTCTTCAAACATCTTGTACTGAATAAAATGAAGTTGCTAAAATGAAACATCGTCACATTGTTGAAACATCTCGATCCTTTTTTTTTTGCCTGGATCCGTTCCAAGTGAATTTTGAGGGGAAGCTATTCTTATTGTAGTCTACATTATTAACAGAATTCATCTTCTGTTATTTCAGGTTTGCCTCCCTTTGAAAAATTATTTGGTCACACTCCTGATTATTCCGTTTTGAAAGTTTTTGATTCTACTTGTTTTGTTCTTCTTTCTCATGTACAACGTAATAAATTGTCTTCGCGTTCGGTAGTCTGCCTATTTCTTGGTTATGGTGATGGTCAGAAAAGAAATTGTTGTTATGATCATGTCACTCACAAACTTTTTGTATCACGTCATGTTGTATTTCTTGAGCATATACCATTTTACTTCATTCCTCCTTCTCATAGCCTTACAAATTCTGATCTTATCTCAATTTGATCATTTTCACACAAATACAGATATTGAACCTCATCATGCGATTCATCATCCAAATAATGTAGATAATGAGCTTTGTAGGGTTGACATCAGTAGTTCTGCAGATCTCGATGCTCCCTATATCCCTACTGCTCCCCAAGAAACTTCAGTGATTGTGGATCCTCCTCTTCCTCCTTACCCTCAACGTGATTGTAAGTCTACTAAATTGTTGGATTTTGTTCACTCCACTTATTCTACTTCTTTTGCTTCTTTTTTAACCTCCATTCATAATTTGTTTGAGCTTTCTTCCTATCAAGAGGTTGTTCTTGATCCTCTTTGGCAGAAAGCTATGACAGAAGAATTTTTTGCTTTACACAAAATAAATACTTGGGACATTATCTCTCTTCCTCCAGGAAAACGTACAATTGGTTCTCGTTGGGTGTATAAAATCAAAACCAAGTCTGATGCGTCCGTTGAGCAATATAAAGCTCGTTTGGTTGCTAAGGGACTTTCTCAATAGCATGGTCTGAATTATGAAGAAACATTTGATCATGTTGCCAAAATGACAACTATTCGTACTCTTATTGCAGTCACGTCTATTCATTGGTGGCATATCTCTCAAATGGATGTTAAAAGTGCATTCTTAAATGGTGATTTTAAAGAGGAAGTTTACATGGTGTCTTCACTAGGTGTCTCTCATAATCATGATGAAGTTTGTAAATTAAAGAAAGCTTTATACGACCTTAAACAAGCTCCTCGAGCTTGGTTTGAAAAGTTCTCTATTGTCATTGCATCTCTTGGTTTTCATTCTAGCTCACATGACTCTGTCTTGTTTCTCAAGAGTATCTCTCATGGTCGTATTATACTCTCTTTATATGTTAATGACATGATTATTACTGAGGACAATGAAAATGCGATTGCGGAGTTGAAATTACAATTAGCTCAATAGTTTGAGATGAAAGATTTAGGTGCACTTCAATACTTTTTTGTGATTGAAGTGGCTCATTCTCATAGAGGTTATCTTCTTTCACAATCTCTGTTTGGCGCAGCTGCAACTTCTCAGCTTTTCAGCTACAGCTGCGCTGCCCTAGAAAGTTGTTGCGGGGAAGTTGGTTGTTTGTTTGGTGCAACTGTGTGAAAACAACTGTTGTGCAGCTGTTTATAGAAAAATAATCATTCTGTCCCACTTCAGTAAAGCTGTTTAAAACAAAATATAAAATAAAAACCCTATATGAATATTTTGATTTCAAAATCAAGTCATTTTCACTTCTAAAGCCCGTAAAGTTGTTATCCTTACACAAAATTAAATTAAAGAAAATAATCACCATATGTTATAAAGAAGAAATCTCACCGTTTGAGCAAGCACATATATGAAACAAGCAAAAAATACATACAAAAACTGAACTGGAAAGGCAATTTTTATGCTTAGCTTGTTCCTCTTTGTCATCATGATAATCAATATAGTTGTCTCCAAATAAAACAAAGAAGAAGAAGAAGAGATCAACATCATACCTCTACCTGCTTCCTTTTAGTTTTTGAGTGGTGGTGGCGAGATCGGGATGGAGGGAGGGATTGCGAAGAAAGTGATTAGTGGCGTCGAAATAGGGAAGAGGATAAGTGATCGAAACAGGGAAAATGGAGGAGGAGAATTGCTCGACAGTGAAAATGGGGAAGAAGAAGCACTCGAATCACTTTGGAGAAGCCGGCAAGATTGACGCGAGAAAGGGGAGAAGGATCGCCACGGAGAGATCTACGCGAGAGGGGTAAAAGGGGCACAAGGGTAAAAGTCACGCCGAGGAAGCTTGGCCGCGACATAGAGTAGGCTTTCGACTTTCGCAGCAAGCCGCGGAAAGTTGCGGCAGCAACACCGCCCTCCCAACATACCTTAAGTATATTGGCATCATCCTTGAACAAGCTCGTCTCTCTAATACTCGGACAACTGCTACTCCTCTTAAGCTTAATGTTCACTATACCTCTTCTAATGGTGTTTCTTTGTTCGATCTCATTTTGTATCGTACATTTGTTGGCAGCTTGGTATATCTTACCATCACTATATCTGATATATCTTATGCATTACATGTTGTCTCTCCTACTTCAGTTCATTGGGCAGTTGTTCTTCGCATTCTTCGTTATCTTCGAGACACTCAATTTCAGAGTCTTCACTTCCCTGCATCTTCTTCCTTGGAATTACGTGCCTACGCAGATTTTGATTGGGGTGGTGATTCCACCAATCGTAAGTCAACCCCAAAATTTTATATTTTTCTAGAAGATTCTCACATTTCTTGGACGAGTAAGAAGCAAGATGTTGTCTCTCGCTCTTCTACCGAAGCTGAGTATCATGTCATGACATCCACCACTGCATAAACTATTTGGTTGTTGGTTACTTACTGATATGAATGTCTCTTTCTCTGGCCCAACTCCTATGTACTGTGATAATAAGAATTTCATACAAATTGCTCGCAACTTAGTCTTCAATGAGCACACCAAACATATTGAGATTGATTGTCATTTCACTCGCCATCACTTTCAGCATGACACCATCACCTTACCTTATATTTATTCCTCCATGCAACTTGCTGACGTGTTTATCAAATCGCATTCCACTCAACGCTTTTATTTTTTGACTAACAAACTCTCGATGATTCCCTTTGATGCATCTTGAATTTGAGCGGGGTGTTAGATATTATTATTTGTATTTATATTATTTAACTCTATTTAAGGGTAGTTTTGTTTTTCTACTTATTGTGTATATGTACTCTCGTAATGAAGTGTTTGTAGTAATTGGAACCATAACCACTTTTCATTGTATCTTCTTTTTCTCTTCTTTTTCTCAATTGCAATCTTTAACAGAAAAAACAGGAGAGTGTCATTGGGCAACCAAAAATTATTAGGTTTGGAGCATGATCAGACAACCATTCATCGACCGCCACAACACTTACAAACTAGATTTATGGTGATGAGGGGCTTGTGATTGGCTGTCCGGAGGAGCGTCCAGACTTAATAATTTCTTCTAGGCAACAATACAATATGAAAAAAAAAATATATATATATATATATATATATGTATATATATATATATATATATATATATATATATATATATACTTTTTTCGATACCTGTTTTGCTTGTCAGCCCTTTCTTTCCATTTTATCGAGCATGTTTTAGTTTAGTCTTACTTTTTATTGCATATTGTTCTGTCCTGATGAATACTTGTAGATCCTTGTGATAGATAGAATTTCTGAACTGTTTTTCTTCCTGCTTATTTTTTTCTTTATTGAATGCTATACATCTTTAAAATCAAGTTTGGGGGTAGAAAGAAAAATAAATATTAAAGCTAGCATACTTTCTTTTAGTTTAATATTATCGCAAGCAAGTTTTAGGCTAGATTTACTTTCTCCTGCAGTCATTCTATCCTGATTATGCTCGTATATGAATTTGACAAGATCTTGTAGTAGTTAGTAGATTCAACTTTTACTTTTACTTTCTGCTATATTTTTGGAATTAAGTGTAAAATATTTAAAAATTCAAGTAGGGGGGAAAGAAAGTTTTCTTTTAAAAAGAAGTAAACTAAATTTTATTTATCTTCAATTAACTATATTTTTAAAATTAATTTAACATGACCTTGGATATTAGAGTTTAACTTTAAATGACTATATTTATGTTTGTATATAATATGGTAAATTAAGGTAAAACTTTTTAATAACAAAGGTCAATTCTAAAGTTAAAGATATTTGGTATGAAAAGATAAGACTATCTTTCTCTATTTAAAGTAATTGAAGTTGTACTTTTGAAGTATTAAGAATCTTAGAATTTCATGTAAGAAGAAAAGAATGAGATTTTATGAAAAATTTATCAAAACTAATATGAATTTATAAAGTCAATATAGGTAAAAAAGTTTTAACTTTAAGAAAAGGATAGTGAATGACAAAATTATT
>JXCR01131935.1:186292-223470 GCA_002079205.1 Phalaenopsis hybrid cultivar
ATTTCATATAAAAAAGGATAACATTTACATACACACAAAAAAATTCCTATGTATTTACATATCTAACACCAAAACTTGCATTTTTATGGTTTTAAAACTCAAATCTTTCCTATCACATAAAAAATACCACTACTACTAACTTCTAAAAGATGAAATGCACATTTTCATGCATAGATAGATAAAGTTCTATAAAGAAAATAGTCAAAACTTACATGTCAGATGTGTAAATACATAAGCATTGTGTGATATGCATGTAAATCTTCTAAAATACAAACACAAGTTAAGAAACATTATTTGTGTATATAAGTAGAAAATGGAGGTCAGGTCTCAAAACAGACCATAACTATGCCAAAATAAAATAATTTGTATGAGTTAGATCCCGAGCATACCTGCAGGTGGATGTGGAAAGTTGTTATTAGGATCCCGTGTCGCNTATATAAACTTGGTTTTAGTTGTTTAAATAAAACTTAATTTCTAGAAGTTTATTCTAGAATATGTGGTAGATATGAAATTATTGTGTAGTAGGTGTGGTAGGTGTGGTAGGTGTGACATTATTGTGTGGTAGGTATGTAACTATTTGTAACCATTGAATTGGAATTGTGGTGGCATAATCCTAGCCATTAATTTAGGATGTGTCACTAGTATAAATAGGGGCGGAGTCTTTGAGTTTGTATCAAGCCAAGTTAAGGTGATAAATAAGAGTGAAGCTTCTTCAATAAGTTTTTAGCCTTTGTCATATCCTAAAAGCTTCTCTATTCCAACAAAGTGGTATTAGAGCCTAAATGTTCTCTTCCTCATCTATTAAAGTGGAATTGTGGTGGCAAAAAGATAGCTTAAGAGACTTGCGAAAGAGAGACAAGAAAGCTCTCTTCCTCATCTATCAAGCTTTAGATGAAGATNGAACCAACATCTTTTTGGGCACCCCGTCTTGAACTCAATATTTTCTACTTTTTTGGGGGGGGATAAATTCTTTTCACTTATTCATTATAATTTGCAAAGTAAAGTAAATGTTCCAAAAAATTTTCATTGATTAATTTATGCANAAACCAACATCTTTTTGGGCACCCCGTCTTGAACTCAATATTTTCTACTTTTTTTGTGGGGGATAAATTTTTTTCACTTATTCATTATAATTTGCAAAGTAAAGTAAATGTTCCAAAAAATTTTCATTGATTAATTTATTCATTATAATTTGTAAAGTAAAGAGCTTCGTGAAGTAATTCATAATTAATCATGCTACCGACATGGGTAAGTCATCCGCGGGCTCTTCCATTACTCATTTCGCTACAATGTCGGTCATCTCCATGATCATAATATATCGCCTCTTCCTTCTTGAAACGCTTCCATCTATCATCCTACATTTTCATCTTCCTAACCACTATCTCACCTCTATGCATCCTCCGCGAAGATTTTGCCGTCGGTTAGGGCAACATAAGAAAACAGAGCAATATTTTAAGGCGGATGAAAGACATAAATGTTATTATGGTTAGCTTAAAGTCTAAAATTNCTCCATTACTCATTTCGATACACTGTCGGTCATCTCCATGGTCATAATATATCTCCTCTTCCTTCTTGAAAAGCTTCCATCTTTCATCCCACATTTCCATCTTCCTAACCACTATCTCACCTTTATGCATCCTCCGCGAAGATTTCGCCGTCGGTTAGGGCAACATGAGAAAACAGAGCAATATTTTAAGGCGGATGAAAGACATAAATGTTATTATGGTTAGCTTAAAGTCTAAAATTNACAAGAGATGAAGATAGTACATGATACATGGACACCGGTACAAGCAACCATATGTGTGGGAGTCGAAGCATGTTCGTAGAGTTTGACGAATCAGTAAGCGGCAATGTGTCTTTTGGAGATGAGTCCAAGACAGAGGTGAAAGGCATAGTAATATTCTCATCCGTCAGAAAAATGGGAAGCATCAGTTTATTTTTAATGTTTACTTTGTGTCGAATATGAAGAGCAACATCTTGAGTTTAGGGTAACTTTTGGAGAAAGGATATGATATTCACTTGAAAGAAAATACTCTCTTCTTAAAAGACAATATTGGTAACTTGATTTCTAAGGTGCCAATGTCTAAAAATAGAATGTTCTCACTCAACATTCAAAATGATATTATCAATTGTATGAAGACCTGTTATAAAGATGCTTCTTGGCTCGACATCTTCGATTTGGGTATCTTAACTTCGGATGACTCGATTTGATTTCAAAGAAAGAGATGGTGAGAGGTATACCTTGCATCAACCACCCTGATCAATTATGTGAAGGATGCTTACTCGGAAAGCACTTCGGGAAAAGCTTTCCAAGGGAGTCAAGTTCAAGGGCCCAAAAGTCTCTTGAGCTCATACATACAGATGTCTGTGGTCTAATAAAGCCAAACTCACTCAGTAAGAGCAACTATTTTCTTCTCTTCATAGATGATTTTTCACGAAAAACATGAGTATATTTCTTAAAACAAAAATCAGAGGTTTTTGGAATATTTAAGAAGTTTAAGGCAGATGTAGAGAAAGAAAGTGGTCACAAGATGAAAAATATGTGATCTGATCGTGGAGGATAATTCACTTCAAAAGAATTTCAAGAATTCTGTGAACTTAAAGGACTACGTCGGCTTCTAACTGTTCCAAGACCCCCCCAACAAAATGGAGTAGCAGAAAGAAAGAATTGAACTATCCTCAACATGACAAGAAGCATGTTAAAAATCAAGAGATTGCTGAAGGGATTTTGGGCAGAAGCGGTTGCATGTGCTATTTATTTGGCTAACTGATCACCAACAAAAAGTGTGTTGGGAAAGNGATCATAGACATTCATGCCATGCCGAGCTCGCAGAATGGCTGGGAGCACAGTGGAACAAGGGATGGATTACAGTCATGGGGTCAGAGTTATGATGACATCCGTCAGTCAACTGCTGTCGTTGACTTCCTAACTTCCAGGTATTGCTAATTTCAGTGTTGACNGATGATGACATCCGTCAGTCAACTGCTGTAGTTGACTTCCTAACTTCCAGGTATTGCTAATTTCAGTGTTGGCCTTGACTTGATCAAATGAAACTTGTGTTCGACAAGCTTGAATTGAGTTCGAGCCAAGCTCGAAAAGTCGAGCTATTTTACACCCCTAGAATGAGGTTTAGCATACTCATGCACCGCTCATTATTCTACATGCAGATATGCCAATAGAACGAGCCTATATGCAATCGAGCTGATCAACGAACCATTAGCTCCCGGAGTCANTCCAGGGGCAGAACCAACATCTTTTTTTAGCACCCAGTCTCGAACGGAATATTTTCTACTTTTTTGTGGGAGATAAATTTTTTTCACTAATTCATTATAATTTGCAAAGTAAAGAAAATGTTCCAAAAAAAATTTCATTAATTAATTTATTCTGATGATTCATTATGATTACGAAATGATAATATTAATATGTATTTATATATTTAACACATTTATAATAAAAAAATCATTATTTTAAATTTTAAAAAATGAAATACATCATTTCATATATATATATATACCACTGTCGGATCTCCTCTTCCTTCTTGAAGCGCTTCCGTCTTTCATCCCACATTTCCATCTTCCTAACCATTATCTCACCTTTATGCATCCTCCGTCAAGATTTGGCCGTCGGTTAGGGCAACCTAAGAAAACAGAGCAATATTTTAAGGCGGATGAAAGACATAAATGTTATTATGATTAGCTTAAAGTATAAAATTCAGGATGGGGGATGGTTGCCCATCCGGACCCAACTTAGGTCCGGATGTTGTTAATACTAAACACAAAGGTGTGGCTGAGACTGGAATCTTGCATGCATGGTGCTTGCAGAAGCATTGGGAGAGTTTCATTGTGGAAGAAGACTTCAAGTTCGTGTCTGAGAATGGATTGAATGGGGTGAGGATTCCAGTTGGGTGGTGGATAAGCTTTGATCCAAATCCACCTCGTCCATTTGTTGGCGGATCGTTGCACGCATTGGATAATGCCTTCTCTTGGGCGGAGTAAGTTAAAAATTAAGTTTTTCAGACACATATGAACTTCCGTCTTCCATAAAAATTTGATTTTTATTTCTTTTTTTCATTTTTCAATATAGGAAGTACAACTTAAAGGTTATCATAGATATCCATGCTATGCCGAGCTCGCAGAATGGCTGGGCGCACAGTGGAACAAGAGATGGATTACAGTCATGGGGTCAGAGTGATGATGACATCCGTCAGTCAACTGCTGTCGTTGACTTCCTAACTTCCAGGTATTGCTAATTTCAGTGTTGACCTTAACTTGATCAAATGAAACTTTGTGTTTGACAAGCTACGGGTAGTTTGATTCAGATAAAAACTTGAATTGAGCTCGAGTCAAGCTTGAAAAATTGAGCTCATTTACAATCCTAGAATGAGGTATAGCAATACTCATGCACCGCCCATTATTCTGCATGCAGATATGCCAATAGAACGAGCCTATATGCAATCGAGCTGATCAACGAACCATTAGCTCCCGGAGTCACTCTAGATACCCTCAAGAAGTACTACAGAGTTGGCTACAATACAGTTAGGAAGTACTCCAACGTGCACGTCANTGACAAGCTACGGGTAGCTTGATTCAGATAAAAGCTTGAATTGAGCTCGATTCAAGCTCGAAAAATTGAGCTCATTTACACCCCTAGAATGAGGTTCAGCATACTCATGCACCTCTCATTATTCCACATGCAGATATGCAAATGGAACGAGCCTATATGCAATCGAGCTGATCAACGAACCATTAGCTCCCGGAGTCGCTCTAGATACCCTCAAGAAGTACTACAGAGTTGGCTACAATACAGTTAGGAAGTACTCCAACGCGCACGTCATCATGTCGAATCGCTTATCAATCGGTGATCCCAAAGAGCTCATCCAATTTGCAAGCGGCTTCTCCGGCTCGGTCGTCGACGTCCATTACTACAATGTCTTCTCAAGCATCTTTGAAGGCATGTCGGTGCAACAAAATATCGACTATATATATAACAATCGTGCTCCTGCTCTCAGTTCTCTCATGGTTTCAAATGGCCCTCTCATCTTTGTTGGTATGAAACAAGCTTTCATTATTTCAAAATCACTGCTAAAAGTCTCTGCAGCCCTAACCCTCTGGAACATATAGGTGAATGGGTGGATGATATGGATGTCCAGGATGCTACGAAGGATGATTATCAACGGTTTGGATCGGCCCAGCTTGATGTGTATGGGAGGGCGACCTTTGGGTGGTCATACTGGACTCTGAAAGCTGACCAAAACCAGTGGAGTTTGGAATGGATGATTAAAAATGGATACATAAAAATATAACCATTTTCACTTTGCCCCCTAATGATTTCAGTATTTGCATCGACATTTCCCAATTCCTACCTTTACTTAACATTTCTAATACCTAAATTTTGAATTTTTACATTGATACCACCAAATTTTTCATATTACAAAAAAAAAAAAAACCGACATTTTCTTGCATATATGAAGACATATTCAGTCACACCGAATGAGGAGGTGTCAAGTATGCAATGATCCCACCATAATACCACGTGGCACCTCCTCATTGGAGTACTGATGCATCAGTATTCCTGAGGTAATATTTTTTCTGCATATATAAGGTGGTTTGTATGTAAAAATTGAAGTTAAGGTTTTAGATATCAAATACATAGGAATAGAGCGGTATATACGTAAATATATCTTGTATTTTATATCTTGCACTTGCTTTTGTCATGTAAGAAGAATTGCATGTTTGATCTCGTAAAATTTGCATGTCTAAGCTAATCTATAAACTTTGTGAGCGGATACATATGCTCATATGATAATTTTTTAATTATGTTTCTATTATAAATGAAAGAATAAAATAAATTAGGAAATTTTTAGAACACTATTTGTTTTTAATTAAGGTTAATTAAGTTATTGGCTAATTAATTAATTCATTAAACTGATTAATGCTTTATGCTACAAAGTAAATCAACATTTTAAAATTAATTTAATCAATACTTTTAAGGAAAAATTACATTTGAGCCACACAATTCTTATGGATTTAAGTATGGCTCTTATGGATGTAAACATGTCTTACAATTCTTATAGTTATTTATATACTTCCTATGTATGTAAACATGTATTACAATTATAATGTATAAAAATATTAAGGTGAGACTGAGGGCGGCGACTCGGCAGGCAATAGAGCTTTTAACATGAGGAACGTGCTTAGGGCTGTCAAAAGAGCTCGTTATTTGCGAACAGTTCGTGTTCGGTCCGTCAATGAGTTTGTGTTCGATTCGTTCGATAAGTAAACAAGACGAACGTGAACAAATTTTTTTCATTCAGTTAGTTAAGTGAACCAAACACGAATAATGATGCGTTCGTTCGAGTTTGAATCGTTATTGTTCGAAATATAAAATAATTTAAAATAATTATGTATAAAAAATTTTTTATATTTAAAAAAAATTAAATTTTATAAATTATAATATGTAATAATTAACAATAATAATACATTAATATACCATATTATCAATATACTAATATGGATATTATATTTTCATNAATATAAACTTGGTTTTAGTTGTTTAAATAAAGCTTAATTTCTAGAAGTTTATTCTTGTTGAAGTATAAACTTGTTTTTAGTTGTTTAAATAAAGCTTAATTTCTAGAAGCTTATTCTAGAATATGTGGTAGATATGAAATTATTGTGTAGTAGGTGTGGTAGGTGTGGTAGGTGTGGCATTATTGTGTGGTAGGTATGTAATTATTTGTAACCATTGGATTGGAATTGTGGTGGCATAATCCTAGCACATTAATTTAGGATGTGCCATTAATATAAATAGGGGTGGAGTCTTTGAGTTTGTATCAAACCAAGTTAAGGCGATAAATAAGAGTGAAGCTTCTTCTATAAGGTTTTAGCTTTTGTCATATCCTAAAAGCTTCTCCATTCCAACAAAGTGGTATCAGAGCCTAAATGTTCTCTTCCTCATCTATCAAAGTGGAATTGTGGTGGCAAAAAGATAGCTTAAGAGACTTTCAAAAGAGAGACAAAAAAACTCTCTTCCTCATCTATCAAGCTTTAGATGAAGATGATTTTGAGAAGATCTCAAGTGCTAATTCAGCCAAACTAGCATGGAAGAAGCTCGAGGTTTCGTATAAGGGAGAAGAGAAAGTTAAAAAGGTACGACTTCAAACTTTAAGAAGCCAATTTGATGTTTTGCATATGAAAGAAGGCGAGTTGGTCTCCGATTACATTTCTAGAGTCATTATCATTTTCAATCAACTAAAAAGAAATGGTGAGAAGTTAGAAGATGTGACTATCATGGAAAAGATTCTTCGATCNTTACACGCGCAAGCAAGCGCGCACACACACTCTCTCTCTAATTTATGAATGAAAAGTTGGATGTTAACTTTTAAAAATTAAAATAGCGATATTATTGATATCATGTGTAAGACTTGAATGGTATAAATGTAAAAAAGTAAGATTTAAGTGTTGTATATATAAATACATATAAGCATGGGTGGTATGTATGTAAATACAAAAAGAAAAAAAAAAAAAAAAACTGGCTGCAAACAGCACATAGCAAAATTGAAGGGTGTAAGTTGTAATTATCTAAAATCACTATTTTATTGATTTATTATTTTATCATAAAATCATTTAAAAATTGTATTTTTCTTATTTTTATATATCAAAACTCAATCCAAAAAAAAAAAAAAAAAAAAAAAANCTAATTTATGAATGAAAAGTTGAATGTTAACTTTTAGAAATTAAAATAGTGATATTATTGATATCATGTGTAAGACTTGAAGGGTGTAAGTTGTAATTATCTAAAATCACTATTTTACTGATTTATTATTTTATCATAAAATCATTTAAAAATTCTATTTTTATTATTTTTATATAGCAAAACTCGATCCAAAAAAAAAACACCCAATCAAAACTTGATGCGAAAAACTGCTTTTGATCCATCCCCGATCTACAGAAATGATCCAAAGCCATTCGACGAAATGCCCACAAGCTAAAATCAAGAGGAAGACAGCCCAAACCATTTATAAACACAGGAAGGCAGAAAGAATACGGGATCTTCTCGCCGGCGAAGAAGAAGATGCAGGTGNATCTCCGATCTACAGAAATGATGCAAAGCCATTCGACGAAATGCCCACAAGCTAAAATCAAGAGGAAGACAGTCAAAACCATTTATAAACACAGGAAGGCAGAAAGAATACGGGATCTTCTCGCCGGCGAAGAAGAAGATGCAGGTGGATGAATCTTGGCCGTCGAGATCTCTTTCTCCTTCTCCTCCCTCCTTCGAATCGCCTCCTTGATATTGCTCTTCTGAACTTCCCCATGCCCGTAGATCGCTCCGGTAGATAGCATCTCGCCGGCGAATTCCGAGGGTTTCGATAGGGGCTTGCGCGGCTAGCGAGTGGGGAGGTTTTATTGTGCTGCAGCTCGTGTGCCAGATCCTGTGGCGGAACTAACTGCGGAGCTGGTCGGAGTGGGCACAGGATAGGCTACAGGGAATAGCAGGTGGCGGGATGAGGATCGGAAATATTAGGGTTTGGATATATATAATAATATAAAAATAAAATGAGGAATATTACGGGTAATAAAATATTGTATAAGAATCCTTGTCACGTGCTTGTTATTTAAATAATTTATTCCGTAATTTTTTTTTTAAATAAAAATGATATTTCAAAATTATATTATTTAGTTTATTTATAAAATAAATTTAAATGATTTTATGGTAATTTTTTTAAAACATTGCAGCTGCACCTTATTGAATATATGCAGCTGCACCTTATTGAATATATGCAGCTGCAATGTTTATTTGTTAGATCGCTTTCAGAAAACTGTCACTGCATTGTGAAAATACTGCTTTCAGCATTTTCAAAACACATAAGATGTCAAAACACAGTTTGTCCAAATAGTCCAATTGTGTTTCAAAATATCACCACAACAAATAAACTGCCCCAAACAAACCCTTATTGAGTTTGATGTAAATTTCTGGATAGAGGAAACTACTAAAATTTATTTTTAAAATGTTATAATTATCCTTTTGAAAGAGAATACTGCTCTCCTGTCGAAGTTAGTGGTTTGATGTTTGACTTGACTTAACCCCACTTTAAGTCAAAATAAGTATAGCTTGAAAGAGATGGGAGATATAATTTATTTAATTAGAGAATCTATTAAATATCTAAAGAAGTCATTGGATGTATCCGTCGATGTTTCTTTGCGAACAGCTCGTGTTCGGCTCGTTTACTCATTGTTCTCAAAGAGCTCGTGTTCGGCTCGTTTTTTTAAGTAAACGAGCCGAACATGNGCCGTAGATCGCTCCGGTAGATAGCATCTCGCCGGCGAATTCCGAGGGTTTCGATTGGGGTTTGCGCGGCTAGCGAGTGGGGAGGTTTTATTGTGCTGAAGCTCGTGTGCCAGATCCTGTGGCGGAACTAACTGCGGAGCTGGTCGGAGTGGGCACAGGATAGGCTACAGGNAGCGAGTGGGGAGGTTTTATTGTGCTGAAGCTTGTGTGCCAGATCCTGTGGCGGAACTAACTGGTCGGAGTGGGCACAGGATAGGCTACAGGGAATAGCAGTTGGCGGGATGAGGATCGGAAATATTAGGATTTGGATATATATAATAATATAAAAATAAAATGAGGAATAATAAAATATTGTAAAAGAATTCTTGTCACGTGATTGTTATTTAAATAATTTATTGTGTAATTTTTTAAAAAAATAAAAATGATATTACTAAATTAGATTATTTAGTTTATTTATAAAATAAATTTAAATAATTATATGGGAATTTTTTTAAAACATTGCAGCTGCAACTTATTGAATAATCTGTTCATAAGCTGATTAAAAATAATCTGCTAATAAGCTGCGTGCAGTGGTTTTTAGAAATTTTTATTTGTTAGACCGCTGTCTGAAAACTGTCACCGCAGCTAGAGAGGTGCGGTATGAAAATATTGCTTTCAACATTTTTAAAATACAGTCTATCCAAAAAATATAGTTATATTTTCAAAACGTCACCACACTAAATAAACTGTCCCAAATAAGAGTTATTTGAGTTTGATGTAAATTTCTGGATAAGGTTAACTACTGAAATTTATTTTAAAATGTTATAATTATCCTTTTCAAAGAGAATAGTGCTCTCCTCTCCTGTCGCTGTCAATGGTTTGTTGTTTGACTTGACTTAACCCCACTTTAAGTCAAAATAAATATTGTGATTTGAGTGAAATTTCTCTTAGCCTAAAATTACGTGTTTGAATAGGACATTTTTTTTCATATAATTTTTTTTTGCACACATATTAAAGATTATTATTCAGAGATGTATGTGGTGTCCGATCCTGACTGTAAATTCTACGGTCATGATGCATTTCGATGCAGAGATATATTTCGGTCATAATGTATTAAAAAAAATTAAGTGGGGTCCACCGAAATACATCCTGACCTTAGATCACTGTGATCTACAGTCAGGATCGGACACCGCATGCATCTCTGCATGCGGTGTCCGTATGCAATAATTTTTCCCGTTGATGTATCAATACGTTAGAATTTTATATACTTAATGCTTGAATTCGTTTCTTTATTTATAGAAATTAGTTCAAGCATTATGTTGCTCGGGATAGCTATTACACGTGGCTTCTGCTGCTAATAGAGCTGTCAAAAAAACTTATTGTTCTCGAACAGCTCGTGTTCGACTCATTCTTTAAGTAAAAGAGCCGAACATGAATAAGTTTTTAAAGTTCGAATTATAAACGAATTGAACACGAACAGCTATTTGTTCGCTCGTGTTCGGCTCGTTTTAGCTCGAAATAAAAAAAAATATTATACAATTATTTATATAATAATATATTACATATATTATATTATATTATATTTATTTATATTTAAGTTTAAGCCATAACTGCCCGTATGGTAATGTGGTTATGTGCATTCAGCTGCAGCTGCACTGCCTCAGAAAGTTGCTGCGGGGAAGCAGCTGCAGAGAAGCTGGCTGTCTGTTTGGTGCGACTGTTTCTGAAAAAATGACCAAGCTGCCCCTGTTTAGTAAAACTATTTAAAAATTGTATGTATATATGTAAAAAATTTAAATATGTAATTGCGAATNGAACATGAATAAATTTTTAAAGCTCGAATTATAAACGAACCGAACGAACAATTATTTATTCGCTCGTGTTCCACTCATTTTAGCTCGAAATTAAAAAAAAATTATATAATTATTTATATAATAATATATTATATATATTTATATTTGGTAATGTGATAATGTGGAGTGCTTTGCATACATTTAATCTAGGTTCGAATTAAATATTCTACATATATTTTTTCACTTTATTTTAACGAGCTAATTTCAAGCCGAACACGAACACAAATATTTAAATCGAGTCGAGCAAGAGCACACTGTTCATGAGCCGGTTTCGAACACGAGCCCAGCCTGAGCTCGCTCAAGCTCGGCTCGTTTACAACTCTAGCGGCTAAATACCCCGCATCAAATATTTTTTTTCAAACTGTTATGCATATTAAGAAGCTGTTAATGAACAATTTGAATAACATGTGTATAAAATATTCATGCTTCCATACTCATGAAATAAATATTAAAATATTTAACAATTATTTTATTATCATTGTAAATATTAGAGAAAAAGTTTATATAATTAAATATAAATTATCTAAATTACATACATAACACACTAAATAATTTCTATTTACAAAACTAGCACCTAAATATTTTATTTGAGCTATCAAATCGATAAAATTAAGTGTGTCACGATCAAATCATTCTAAATTTTATAAAAATTTAAGAAAATGATTGGGAATTTATTATGTTTTTTTTAGTTTCTGTGATAATTTGAAAAATAAAAAATAGAGAATGCTAGTTTTAAAAAAAATAATGTTCGGGTTACTACGTATGTAATTGCCCCAAACAAAGAAATCTTTATTTAGATCATGTCGACCTCCTTTAAATGCAAAAATTTTTCTGTGCGGACTCCTAACGTAGCTCTACGTGCGGCGCAGAGTATTCTTGAGTTATTTTCATGTTATTTCTGGATTATTTTCAATAATCACGAAATAACCCGCGGTTTTTATTTTTTGATTATTTATGGGTTATTTTCAATTTGGGATTATTGAAAATAACTCAGAAATAACCTGAAAATAATTCAGTAATAACCTGAACCACACGTAGAGGTGTTTGAAAATTCATGTTTCAACTTTATACACAAATCTCAAAAGAAAAGTACATAATAGCCAAGATCTTTTAAATTCATGATTTTTTACGTATGAAAAAAATAAAGCGANTTACATGCATAGTTCCCCGTTGCAACCACTCCCCCAAACATGCGGTCTAGTTTCTCCTCCAATTCAGGCTTAATTCCAAAAAGCTTAAACTTTTTTGCAGCAGGCACCAACTACACAAAAATTGATAGACACTCAACTATAACAAAATAGAAAGTTACAAAATAAAAAAGTTTATAAACAAAGCTCACCGCAAGCCTTTCAGCCCACCATTCCTCTGGTGCATCAACTGTTCGCTTTAATGGATCCCAACCAAGACCGGTAGAACCCCTTTTCAATTCCTTCTATATTTTTCATTCCTTCTTCATTTGGTCCCACTTGTTTTTCATTTGCAACCTGTCATATTCTCTGCCTGTACATTCCTTGAAATTTTTTATAATGTTTTGCCACCCTTCTTTATTGAAATGAGTCGTTGGTCGATTTCCCCGTTCAATCTCTTTAATACAAAGATCGCAAAATATTATTTTCGTATCTTTTTCCCACAATGCGTGTATAGCAACCTCTTTAGGCTTACTTTCCATGTTATTACTATAACAAAACAAAGTCATGGAACACAACATTAAAATCAATTAGAAAGTAGAATAAAGTAAAGTTTAGGTGTTAGATATTTAGGGAATGCACAATTATAAAATACTAGAGGTTCAGTTAGCTATATGGATGAAACTAGAGTACCTGTAGCAGAGTAAGCTGTGCTGNTATCCATCTTCGCTTTCTTCTCTGTGTATCCTTGTGGGTTTCCATCCGTCTTCTTTTATTTGCATCCATAATGATGGGTATCCCTGAATATTTCCCCTAAAAAATTATTATTTATATGAGAGTTGAAGACAATTAAAAAAGTAATGTTTGCAAATAATTAGGAAGGTACAGTAGAGTTCACGAGCACAACTCTAGAACAAAAATAGATAATGCAGTGTAAATGATAATCATTTGTTCAAACGATTGTAAAAACGTTTTCAAACGATAATGCAGTGTAAATGATAATCAATTGTTCAAACGATATAAAAAAANATGACATTTTGGGTAGGGCTACCACAACGGCCGATAAATGCCACCTTATCACGATTTGGGATACGTGTGTCAACATGTGTTCCATCAATCGCGTCAATGCAGTCCTGATGAGTAAATGTTAGGTTTGACATATCATTGCTTGCCCTTACAGAATTAATTATAATGAATCCGAGAGAATACCTTGAAAAAGAGCATATATCGTGCATCACGTGCTATCTCAACCGGTATCTGCTCAAACTTATAATCTGAGGGTCTGATGACATGAGAGGACAAGCTAACAAGGGCGCTCAATCCGATTGAGAAATACCTGCTTATTGTTTCTGATGAGTGTTGAAATCGCTCCATCGCTCCTCGTATAGACTCGTTTTGGGATATAATGAACAATGTTATTGCGAGCACCTCACGTGGATTGGTCCTGGAGGATCCATGAAGACCGTGAGATCCTACGAGTAAGTCCAGAAGATCGATAAATATTGTCTGGCTCATTCGAAACATATTACAAAAGCGCGTTGGGTGCCCCGCAAGCAACTCTCCAACCCATTTATCGCCAATATAAGAAGATGTCATGCATGGCGATCGATCAATGTACGTGTTATAGTATTCGTACATCAAACATATTGTCGTCAGAAACATCCCTCTTCGCTTTCTTCTCTGTGTATCCTTGTGGGTTTCCATCCGTCTTCTTCTATTTGCATCCATAGTGATGGGTATCCCTGAATATTTCCCCTAAAAAATTATCATTTATATGAGAGTTGAAGACAATTAAAAAAGTAATGTTTGCAAATAATTAGGAAGGTACAGTAGAGTTCACGAGCACAACTCTAGAAAAAAAATAGATAATGCAGTGTAAATAATAATCATTTGTTCAAACGATTGTAAAAACGTTTTCAAACGATAATGCAGTGTAAATGATAATCAATTGTTCAAACGATATAAAAAAATAGAAAAACATAGATAATCCATTGATAAAAAATAGAAAAAATATCAATTGTTCAAACGATTGTAAAAACGCCGAATATATGCCACTCTGCGGGCGGCAGGCATCTGCACGAAGAAATCCCTACGGACCGGGTCTTTTAGCAAATCTGCTGCGAACAGATACAACTCTTCATCTGCATAAATTTCGGCTGTAGCACTTAGGATTTCAAGTGTCTCCGCGATTGTGCTTGAATGAGAAGACTGACATTCTGCTTTGAAACAAGAAACCGCCTCGGATAACTCATTTCTGAGAGAAGAAGCACCAGATTTTCTTTTATCAACAACCCTCGGACGTTTGGAAGTGGAAATAGTTTCATATTCGTTCTGATCTGGGCTTGGGACTTCAACGAAATCAACTGAACCTCCAGGGGTTCCCAAATTCACGGCATTGCCAGCAAACCCTGTCTCGCTTGGGCTACATGCATAGTTCCCCGTTGCAACCACTCCCCCAAACATGCGGTCTAGTTTATCCTCCAATTCAGGCTCAATTCCAGAAAGCTTAAACTTTTTTGCAGCAGGCACCACCTACACAAAAATTGATAGACACTCAATTATAACAAAATAGAAAGTTACAAAATAAAAAAGTTTATAAACAAAGCTCACCGCAAGTCTTTCAGCCCACCATTCCTCTGGTGCATCAACTGTTCGCTTTAATGGATCCCAACCAAGACCGGTAGAACCCTTTTTCAATTCCTTCCATATTTTCCATTCCTTCTTCATTTGGTCCCACTTGTTTTTCATTTGCAACCTGTCATATTCTCTGCCTGTACATTCCTTGAAATTTTTTATAATGTTTTGCCACCCTTCTTTATTGAAATGAGTCGTTGGTCGATTTCCCCGTTCAATCTCTTTAATACAAAGATCGCAAAATATTATTTTCGTATCTTTTTCCCACAATGCGGGTATAGCAACCTCTTTAGGCTTACTTTCCATGTTATTACTATAACAAAACAAAGTCATGGAACACAACATTAAAATCAATTAGAAAGTAGAATAAAGTAAAGTTTAGGTGTTAGATATTTAGGGAATACACAGTAAATAAATATTTAGGGAATACACAGTTATAAAATACTAGAGGTTCAGTTAGCTATATGGATGAAACTAGAGTACCTGTAGCAGAGTAAGCTGTGCTGAGAGGGTAGTTGCCTCCGTCTGAAGTGTTTGCACCTTGCGCTCAAGCTCACTAGTAAACATATAAGAATGGAGTTGTATGTAAATCTGCCTAAAAATTATATACTTAAAAAAATTAAAAAATGCTTTACAAGCATTGGGCTGCATATACTTAAAAAAATTGTTTAAAAAAATATATAACAATCAAACCACCTTTTTGGAGTCAACTTGGCTAGCCACATTGCAATGGGGCGAACTGCCCCACTATAGGTCAATTAAGTCTGTTTTCAAAATTGATTAAGTCATTTTTCCTTAAATAAATTATTATGTGATGTATTTTTAAATTTAGCCTTCAAACAAACATGGAAAAGGTTGCAGACTAACACAAAACCTATGGCGTTTTAGCAGACAATAGAATGCATACAAACACAGCATAAGAATGACCAAGATTGATTATCATATAGATATTCATTATTATGCAAGCCACATGCTTCTTATAATCACTGTCATAGGATTAGTTTTAAATAAAAGATTAAGGAGGCTCGAATCTAAAAAATTAAAATTAAAGAACATTCTCAATAAATCAGACAAAGGAAGAGAAATTTGATCTAAAAATAGATGATAATGAGACATTAAAATTTTAAAATAGATTGTAAGTATTAATCAACAATAAGTGAAAGATTTAAAGAAACTCATACTGTGGGAAATAGCATGCAACATGATCAAGCTATGAAATAGAGATTATGATAGTCAAAATAAAACAAGATATGCTTGGATATTTTAAGAAAAATGTACGACACATCAAAAATAAAAGCCAAAGGTCACTAAACACCTCAGAAATTCCAAAATGGAATTAAGAACATATTACAACGAAATTTGTTTTTCGACTACCAAAAACTACAAAGGTCCACCATACAATATGGGTTCTATAAGCAAAATAATTAAAATAGCATGCTCTTTCTCAATTAATACAACATATGACTCAAATAGACTTGAATACAAAGAAGTTGCAAGAGATGCAAAAATTACGCAATATTCATCTCAAGAATTTGAAAGAGGTTACTAGAAGAATCGAGTTATAATTTAGCATTAAAATCATCCACAAGCAAGCAAACAGTCAGAACAAATCATACAAACATTGGAAGATATTACAAGATCATGTGTGCTTGATTTTGAAAGAAATAGAGATAAGTACCTTACCATAGCATAGTTTTCCTTTTCTTTTATAATAATAGTTAAGATTACAATATATGAATGATATCTTATGAAGCTCTTTAGGGCAGGATATACCTATCTTCAATTTGTTCAGAAGACTACAGAGAAAAAAATTAGGTGATTCCTAGTCCTTGAGGTACAGAACAAAAAAAAAAAAAGTTATATCAATAGAAAAAAGTTGACTACAATTAGGAGAGCACACACTTCTGAAAGTATCACTAATTAAGGGAATAAATAGTGTTGAAGCCAATGGGACTTGCAATTGAGGAAGAAGAAGAGCGGGGGAAGAAGAAGGCGGAAGAAGAAGAGTGGGGGGGAAGAAAGATGCGGTCCTGGTCGAGGAAGAAGAGAGGGGAAGAAGATCGCGGGGAAGAAGAAGAACCTGTCGCGCACAGGAGGGTGATCCGCGGGAGTCTGCGCCGTGGGCTTTTTTGCGTGCGGGTGTGTCGGCGAGGAGGAGGCTGCGCCGTGGGCTTTTTTGCGTGCGGGTGTGCGGGAGGGCTGGACGAGGCGGGAAGAAGTGGCGAGCCGCGGGCGAGATTGGTAGGAAGAGGCGGCGAAGAAGAAGATCGCGGGTGTGCGGAAAATTAGATTCGCGGGTAGGAAGAGGCGGCGAGGAGGAGGCTGCGCCGTGGGCTTTTTTGCGTGCGGGTGTGCGGGAGGGCTGGACGAGGCGGGAAGAAGTGGCGAGCCGCGGGCGAGATTGGTAGGAAGAGGCGGCGAAGAAGAAGATCGCGGGTGTGCGGAAAATTAGATTCGCGGGTAGGAAGAGGCGGCGAGGAGGAGGCTGCGCCGTGGGCTTTTTCGCGTGCGGGAGGGCGGGACGAGGCGGGAAGAAGATCGCGGGCATTTTCGCGAGGGGCAAAACAAGCCTTTTTCAGGCTGCGAAGCTGCGCCGTGGGGAGGAAATGGCTTTCCGCTTCTCTTCCGCGTTAGCTTTCAATTGCCGCGAAGCTACGAGCCAAACATCAAATTATCGCGATTTAGGGCCGCGAAGCCGCAAAAAAGCGGCCCCAAACGGAGCCTTGGTACAAGTTCGAATCCAATACTCTACATATATTTTTTCAGTTTAATTTTAACGAGCTAATTTCAAGCTGAACACGAATATTTAAATCAAGTCTAACACGAGCACAACTTAAGCTCGCTCAAGCTCAGCTCGTTTAGAGCCCTAGGTGCTAAATACCCCACATCAAATATTTTTCTTCAAACTATTATGCATATTAAGAAGCTGTCAATGAACAATGTGAATAACTTGTGTATAAAATATTCATGCTTCCATACTCATGAAATAGATATTAAAATATTTATCAATTATTTTATGATCATTGTAAATATCATAGAAAAAGTTTATATAATTAAATATAAACTATCTAAATTACAAACATAACACACTAAATAAATTCTATTTACAAAACTAGCACCTAAATATTTTATTTGAGCTATCAAATCAATAAAATTAAGTGTGCCACGATCAAATCATTCTAAATTTTATAAAAATTTAAAAAATTGATTGGGAATTTATTATGTTTTTTTTAGTTTCTTTGATAATTTGAAAAATAAAAAATAGCGAGTGCTAGTTTTTTAAAAAATAATGTTCGGATTGCTATGTATGTAATTGCCCCAATCAAAGAGATTTTTATTTAGATAATATGCAACCTCCTTTAAATGGAAAAAAAAATGTTACATCGGGAGTACTGATGCATCAGTACTTCAATGGTGGAGTGTCACGTATGTAATGGTCTCACCGTGACGCCACGTGACACTTCATCATTAGAGTACTGATGCATCAGTACTACTGAGGTAATATTTTTTCTTTTAAATGAGGGACACAGCTCATTTTACATTCACATCACTCAATTCTTATGTATTAACTTATTTTATTATATCTTTAGTAAGAATTTTACATTTATACAACTCAATTTTTATGTATTTACATATTTAAAACCTTTATTTTAATATTTATTATTAAAATACATAAGTCTAAAAAATCTATGCTTAAAAAGATACATTTCACTTTTAAAATATAACAATAATAATAATTTTTATCTTATATTAAATTTTTGAATGAGATGTATGTAAATATGAATGTTTAGATAATAAATATGTGTAAATACATAAAAATTATGTGGTATGTGTAAATGACAAAAAAATTTAAAAAAAAATTGTTTTAGCAAAAGAGAGTATTCCCCCGTGTTATTCCGCATTATTCAAGTGTTATTATGGTAGTATTCATATATTATTATGTTTTGAAAATATTTGCGGCGTCATAATAACACAATAACATATTAATACCATCACAATAACTCCTGAATAATGAGAAATAACACAAGATGAATATTCTTCTGTGTTATCAGATTAGAGCAAAAAAATGAGTTTTTTTTTTTTTTTGTGAGCTTAATGTGAATTTGATTCATTGGTGCGTTCTTAAATGCCTCTTTAAGCACACCGAAAGCCACTTTGATTCTTCGCCAGCCTCGCACTCTCATTCTTGTACCCTCCCCCATCATCATCATCTTTTCCTCACACTCACTAAAAGTTCTTCGTGCTCCCTCGCCAAACCCTAAGCCATTAGAACCCCCCTTTTCATCTCTCTCTCTCTCGCTCCTCCATTAATCTTCTCCACAACTTCAACTTACTCACAGTCCAACAATGGCGTCTTCCCGAACTCTCATTGTATTCTCCCATGCCGTGCTCATACTCCTCTCGGTTGCTAGGCGAGAGGCAGCGAACTCNATATATATATAATTATTTATATAATAATATATTATATATATTATATTATATTATATATATTTATATTAAGTTTAAATCATAACAGCTCTTATGGTAATGTGGTAATGTGGTAATGTGCAGTGCTTTGCATACATTTAATCTAGGTTCGAATTAAATATTCTACATATATTTTTTCACTTTATTTTAACGAGCTAATTTCAAGTCGAACACGAACACAAATATTTAAATCGAGCCGAACAAGAACACACTGTTCATGAGCCGGTTTCGAACACAAGCCCAGCCTGAGCTCGCTCAAGCTTGGCTCGTTTACAACTCTAGCGGCTAAATACCCCACATCAAATATTTTTCCTCAAACTATTATGAATATTAAGAAGCTGTTAATGAACAATGTGAATAACATGTGTATAAAATATTCATGCTTCCATACTCATGAAATAGATATTAAAATATTTAACAATTATTTTATGATCATTGTAAATATTAGAGAAAAAGTTTATATAATTAAATATAAATTATCTAAATTACATACATAACACACTAAATAATTTCTATTTACAAAACTAGCCCCTAAATATTTTATTTGAGCTATCAAATCGATAAAATTAAGTGTGTGACGATGAAATCATTCTAAATTTTATAAAAATTAAAAAAAATGATTGGGAATTTATTATGTTTTTTTTAGTTTCTGTGATAATTTGAAAAATAAAAAATAGAGAGTGCTAGTTTTAAAAAAATAATGTTCGGGTTTCTACGTATGTAATTGCCCCAAACAAAGAAATCTTTATTTAGATCATGTGCGACCTCCTTTAAATGCAAAAATTTTTCTGTGCGGACTCCTAACGTAGCTCTACGTGCGGCACAGAGTATTCTTGAGTTATTTTCATGTTATTTCTGGATTATTTTCAATAATCACGAAATAACCGGCGGTTTTTATTTTTTAACTATTTATGGGTTATTTTCAATTTGGGATTATTGAAAATAACCCAGAAATAACCTGAAAATAATTCAGGAATAACCTGCACCACACGTAGAGATACGTCAGGTGTCCGAACATAAAATGTGTGTCTAGGGATACCACGCATTTTGCATTCACATCACTCAATACTTATGCATTAACTTATTTAATTATATCTTTACTGAGAATTTTACATTTATACAACTCAATTTTTATGTATTTACATATTTAACACCTTTATTTTAATATTTATTATTAAAATACANGGTACGTCAGGTGTCCGAACAGAAAATGTGTGTCTAGGGATACCCCGCATTTTACATTCACATCACTCAATACTTATGCATTAACTTATTTAATTATATCTTTACTGAGAATTTTGCATTTATACAACTCAATTTTTATGTATTTACATATTTAACACCTTTATTTTAATATTTATTATTAAAATACATAAGTCTAAAAAATTTATGCTTAAAAGGACACATTTCACTTTTCAAATATAATCATAATAATAATTTTTATTTTATATTCAAATTTTGAATGATATGTATGTAAATATGAATGTTTAGATAATACATATGTGTAAGTACATAAAAATTATGTGGTATGTGTAAATGGCAAAAAAAAATTTTAAAAAATTGTTTTAGCAAAAGTGAGTATTCTCTCGTGTTATTCTGAATTATTTAGGTATTATTGTGATAGTATTCATATATTATTATGTTTTGAGAATATTCGCAGTGTTATAATAATACAATAATATATCAATATCACAACAATAACACGAGCAGAATATTCTCCTGTGTTATCAAATTAGAGCAAGAAAATGAGTTTTTTTTTTTTGTTTTCCGTGTGAGTTTAACGTGAAGTTGATTCATTAGACTCAGAGTATGTAGTTGTATATGAGTGGTGCGTTCTTAAATGGCTCTTTAAGCACACCGAAAGCCACTTTGATTCTTCGCCAGCCTTGCACTCTCATTCTTGTACCCTCCCCCATCATCATCATCTTTTCCTCACACTCACTAAAAGTTCTTCGTGCTCCCTCGCCAAACCCTAAGCCATTAGAACCGCCCTTTCCATTTCTATCTCTCTCCCTCCTCCATTAATCTTCTCCACAACTTCAACTTACTCACAGCCGAACAATGGCGTCTTTCCGAACTCTCATTGTATTCTCCCATGCCGTGCTCATACTCCTCTCGTTTGCTAGGCGAGAGGCGGCGAGCTCTGCGGCGGCGCCGTCACCTTCGTCATCACCTCCCCCGGCGGATTGCATGTCGGAGCTGTTCACTCTTTCCGGCTGCCTGGCTTATGTGCAGGCGGGAAGCACCTTAGCGAAGCCGGATGCTTCCTGCTGCTCGCCTCTGAAGAAGGTAGTGAAGGAGAAGCCGTCCTGCCTTTGCCAAGCGTTCGACTCTGGTTCTTCATTTGGCATCAGCCTTAATGCGACGAAAGCCCTCTCTTTGCCTTCTGCTTGTAATGTCAAGACCCCCAAGTGCAAGTGTGAGTGTTTCTTTTCTTTTGAATTGAATTTTTGTTCGAGTTGTTCTGATTAAACTTGTTTACCCACGTGATCTGTTTCTTTTTTTTTTTTTTCCGATTTCTCCCTCTCTTTTTCTCTGTTTTTCTTATCTTTTTATTTGTTGCAGTAGCTGTGGGTGGTGCGCCTTTGGGAGCTCCTGGTATGATATCTATTTACTGTCTCGTGCTCATCTTATCCATCATTGTTTTTTCTGCTTAGTTGCATCTGAGTTTGAAGGGCAGATGAAACGTGGCTAAAAATTTGAATTTGTTTATGCACAGAGGAATTTTGTTCTAGTATAAATTTGCTAGAACTTCAATCTCCCGAAACTTACATTATCTTTAAAGAAACTTAGGTGAAAAAATGACTGTAGAAAAGCGTTCTCCTAATCAAGGCGTATTTAAGGAGAAATTATTGCATCATGTGTCCAATAACAGGGGCCACGTGGCAATTTGTGCCCACTGACATACTCGGTTCGGGCTGGGTTGCCACATGACACTCTGTTATTGGACACCTGATGCAGGTGAAAAAATGACTGTAGAAAAGCGTTCTCCTAATCAAAGCGTATTTAGGGAGAAATTATTGTATCATGTATCCAATAACATGGATCATGTGGCAATTTGGGCCCACTGACATACACGGTTCGGGCCCGGGTTGCCACGTGGCACTCTGTCATCAGGTGTCCTGATGCAATAATTTTTAGTATTTAGGAGGGGGGCATGAGAGATCCCCAAAAATGTTAAGATATTTTGGCATGAGAGATCCCCAAAAATGTTATGATATTTTGTTATATCATATATTTTTGCCCTTATAAACATATTTTTTGCATGGCTTCATATGGAGATGATTCTCTACGCTCTTCGTGAGCTACTTAATCTCCAACATTCTTCACAATTTCCCTGCAGAAGTCTCCATCATCCCCCCATATTTGATCTTCTGGGACAAGCATCTTCAACTAATCTCTCTTTGGCATTTATTCAAGACATTCATCTCTATTTAGGACTTTCTCTAAATTCAAAAAACACAACTCATATATCACCTCACATCATCACATGAAAAAGTTTTTTTACTGTTATATTTCGTCACATTGATTTTGATGGGATGCATAACCACCTGATGAATCAATTTTTCTATCATCATAGTGGACGATGAAGGACTTAATGTCATGCTATCATTCATGTTTACCACTGTTGAAATGTTTTTCCAAAAAAAAAAATCCTCTTCTAGAATCCTTGGAAAAAAACGAAAAAAAAAAACAAAAAAAAAAGGATCACCTGAAAAAAGAAATAAATTTCAGAAAATAAAAACAATTCTCTCTTTTTTCCTTTCTTTATTTTTCCTTTTCCCGAGTTCTTTTCTTTCCCCAAAAAAAAATCCTTTCACAGATTTTTGTTTTCCTCTTATTCCAAAAAAAAGTTGTCTTTTTTTTTCCAAAAAANAAACATATTTTTTGCATGGCTTCATATGGAGACGATTCTCTACGCTCTTCGTGAGCTACTTAATCTCCAACATTCTTCACAATTTCCCTACAGAAGTCTCCATCATCCCACCATATTTGACCTTCTGGGACAAGCATCTTCAACTAATCTCTCTTTGACATTCATTCAAGACATTCATCTCTATTTAGGACTTCCTCTAAATTCAAAGAACACAACTCATATATCACCTCACATCTTCACATGAAAAAGTTTTTTTACTGTTATATATCGTCACATTGATTTTGATGGGATGCATAACCACCTGATGAATCAATTTTTCTATCATCATAGTGGACGAAGGACTTAATGTCATGCTATCATTCATGTTCACCGCTGTTGAAATTTTTTTTCCAAAAAAAAAAAATATCCTCTCCTAGAATCCTTGGAAAAAAACGAAAAAAAAACAAACAAAAAAAAGGATCACCTGAAAAAAGAAATAAATTTCAGAAAATAAAAACAATTCTCTCTTTTTTCCTTTCTTNATATGTATATGTATAGATGGATAGATAGTTATTTTTTATATCATATATTTTTGCCCTAATAAACATATTTTTTGCATAGCTTCATATGGAGACGATTCTCTATGCTCTTCGTGAGCTACTTAATCTCCAACATTCTCCACAATTTCCCTGCAAAAGTCTTCGTCATCTCCCCATATTTGATCTTCTGTGGCAAGCATCTTCAACTAATCTCTCTTTGACATTCATTCAAGACATTCATCTCTATTTAGGACTTCCTCTAAATTCAAAGAACACAACTCATATATCACCTCATATCATCACATGAAAAAGTTTTTTTACTGCTATATATCATCACATTGATTTTGATGGGATGCATAACCACCTGATGAATCAATTTTTCTATCATCATAGTGGACGATGAAGGACTTAATGTCATGCTATCATTCATGTTTACCACTGTTGAAATTTTTTTTCCAAAAAAGAAAAAAAATCCTCTCCTAGAATCCTTGGAAAAAAATGAAAAAAAAACAAACAATAAAAAGGATCACCTGAAAAAAGAAATAAATTTCAAAAAATAAAAACAATTATCTTATTTTTCCTTTTCTCGAAGTTCTTTTCTTTCCCCAAAAAAAATCCTTTCACAGATTTTTGTTTTCCTCTTATTCCAAAAAAAAGTTGTCTTTTTTTTTTTCCAAAAAATCAGAACTGAAAAGAAGAAGAAAAAAATCTTTCCTGGAAACACTTAATAAGTTTTTCACGGATTCTTTTTTTAAAGTTGCTTTCCTTACTGTATCTTTTCAAAAGAGGAAAAGAATAAAGGAATATTCCCTCGAGTGCAAATCCTAGTTCATTTCCTCCTCTGCTTTTCCAAAGCTGGGTTCTCTAGATCAAGGGATCCATGCTACCGAACCTCATTTCTTTCCCGTCGGCACCTATTTTACTTCGTAACCATCGATGCATGCTGCAAAAAAAAAGCCGACAACACTCTAGATTTGTTGTTGTCGATGTCGAACCACACTCCAATCATGAACACGAAGCTATGATATTAATTGTTATGTGAAAACAATGCAAAACTGTAGAAATTCACATAATAAAAATCAAATACAAAAGATTTACATGGTTCGATGCAAGAATTAGTATAGCAAGAATAAATCAAGATAAATTTGCCCTATGAAGGTTGCAAGGAGTAGTAAACGTTTAGATTAATTAATGAGAGATTTCCAATAAGCAACACGGTAAATTTTCATTAATTGGGTGCCTTTGAGCTGCTTGAATATTTACATTTTTTTTGCAATATGATAAAAAACCTATCTAAATTGTTGTATATGGAAACAATTAGGCTTTATGAATAATTTTTCTACTTATCTTTTAAGCAAACTTACGTGTATGCTTTTTGCGGATGATATCTTTCTTGTGGATAAGATTTGAGAAAGGGTTTAGGATAAACTTAAATTATGGAGGTCTATGTTAGAGTTTAAATGCATTCATTTGAGTAGATTTAAAATTGAATACATGGAATGTAAATTTAGTAGTAGTAGATATAGTGGCAGAGTTTTAACAATGAGTGATCAAATCATTAAAAGGAGTGAAACGTTTTAGATATCTAGAGTCTATTTTTCAAAGTGATGGTGATGTAGATGGGGATGTTATTAGTAGAATTCAAGTTGGATGGTTGAAGTGGAGGAGTGCATCGGGCCTATTGTGTGATAGAAAAGTACCGCTTGAATTTAAAGGAAATTCAATAAGATGGTGGTGAGACCTGCGATGCTTTATGGCGCAAACTGTTGGCCTATAAGAGAGAAGCATAAAACTAAGATATTAACAATGCATTTGGAGAAAAATCGATTGTTATTATTGTGGAGAATTAATGAGAAATTAGGCGTCAATATCTAAATTTATTATAATGCTAGTAACATTGCTTGTGTTGTAATCCTTCTTAGCTCAACACCAACTTCACATGTTCTACAATAAATATTCCTTGTAAAGTGCATTGAATGACCTCTACTTATGTTATTTTAGAGTTCTTTTTCACTCTTCTTTTAGAATCCCTCTTATTACTAATTTTGCCTATTAATCCAATGGTTTTAGCTTGTAATATTTTTTCCATGTCCGACTTTTTTTAGTCTAAACTCAATTTCCTTATGCGGATGTGTCAAGTAATGTTTTGTGTGGCTCCATCCTATTTAGTCGTGAGAAACTCTTTTTTTTTTTAAGAGAATTTCATCCTTAAACTGGATATTATGTTTTTTTCTAGCATTATTTTTTTCATATAATGTTGTTCAACAAACATATAAACAAGAAATCTTGTAATATGAACAAACAATAATCTCAAATAAGTCAAAATAGCATTCATGTTTCCTCTTGTTAGCATAACTGTTTGTAAGAAATGGAGAGGAGAAAATATTGGGAAAGACCTGAGAGTCTTATAACAGTAGATGTCGCATTGTATTCAATCATCAATAAAACATATTACAAGGGTTGAACCTTATATAGGGAGTGTTGAACCTTCTAGAGGTGGTGAATAAGCATAATTTGTAATACTTCAGTTAGGACTCTGATATTATTATTATGGTGGAACCACCGGTAGTGGGGATATGGCCAATACCCTCGGCAAGCTGATGGGTCTTGGTAGAACTGCCTTGTTCGAAGATCACAAAATGGTCATTTGGAAAGAGCTTTTGTAAGTATGTCTGCTGGTTGGATCTTTGACGGAATATGTTCCTATTGGATGTGATCGAGGTTGATGTGATCACAGGGAAAATGATATGATCAATCTCAATATGTTTAGTTTTCGTATGAAATATTGGATTCTTGGCCAGAGAAATAGCAGATAGATTGTCACAATATAGAGAGTTTTGTTGAGTAATTGAAATATTGAATTCCTCGAGAAGTTTCCGGAGCCATATTATTATATCAACGGTCACAGTAGCCGAGACACGAATTTGGTCTCTATTGAAGATCGAGCTATAGTGGATTGTTTCTTCACTCGCCATGAAATTAAAGTATAACCAAGGAAGGAGCACAAACTTGTCGTGAATTTTCGATCAGAGTGATTACTGGCCCAATCAGCATTCGCATGAGATGTAAATTGAGGGCCACGATAAAGAGTATTTGAATGGTAAGTATTTTTGCCACCGAACTTAATGTTTCACGATAGTTTATCCCATATTCTTGACCTTGGGCCACAAGTNATGTTGTGATGTTATTTGGTTCAAATTTGATATACATTGGAAAAATCCAACAAAATCGAGAGAAATCGTCAATGAAAGAAATATAATTTATATAACCCTGATAAGACCCATACATTACTATGAAGAAGTTCAAGAAGTTTATATTTATGTTCTACTTTAGATACAAAAGGTTGTTTGTGACTTTTGGTAAGATTGCAGGTGTGACATAATATTGAGCTGGATGGTATGAAATGAGATTGATGTTTTGATATGGCAGTTGTGATATTTGAATGTGGATGTCCCAAGCGTTGATGCCACAATGAAGCTTGCCGCGATTTGGAAAGAGATGCAGTAAATGTTTGTGGTAGAGAAGTAGGTATTGGAGTAGAGTAGAGTCCCCTAGAGCTGGGCCCTTGAGGATGATCCGTTGTGTTTGAGGATCATAAATGACAAAGCCAGATGGATTAAAGGAGACAATGACATTATTGTCTTTTGTTAGCTTTTGAATGGATCAAAGATTATGAGAGATGAGAGGAGTATGATGAATTTGAGTGAGTTTTAGCTTACGATTTGGCGTAGCCTCATAGGAAGAAGACCATAACCTTTATGTTGAATTGGGAGAGCTTGGCCATTGCCCACCATGACCTGGTCCATTCCGTTGTACGATATAGCNCTGGGAGTACTCTTGCCGAAGAGATGGAGAATCTGTAAGCTTGGAGGCCTATGTCGACTAAGAGCTGCACATCCTCCTGAAGTACAGGTAGTAGAGATTAATCAGTTTATTTTGAAATTAATTGGGTTTGAAATAGACTCGTGTTCGAAATTGTTCGTTAAAGATATTGTTCTTGTTCGGTTGGATTTGTTCGAAATAAGTTTGAATTGCTCGAAATGTTTGAATTGTTCGAATTATCTAAATGGTTCAAATTGTTTGAAATGTTNGTGTAAAAGAACCGAACACGAAGGAACATAGCTCGTCTTTGTGTTTGGTTCGTTTGAAATTAATTGTGTTTGAAATAGACTCGTGTTCGAAATTATTCGTTAAAGGTATTGTTCTTGTTTGGTTAGATTTGTTCAAAATAAGTTTGAATTGCTCGAAATGTTTGAATTGTTCGAATTATCTAAATGGTTCAAATTGTTTGAAATGTTTGAATTATTCAAATTGTTCGAATTATTCGAGTTGTTTGATTTGTTCGAAATGTTCGAATTGTTTGAAAATATTAAGATTTGTTTGCATATTTGAATTGCTAAAATATTATAATATTTATATTAATTAAAATAANTTATTTGAAAATATTAAGATTTGTTTGCATATTTGAATTGCTAAAATATTATAATATTTATATTAATTAAAATAATATAATATTTATATTAATATAACAAATACTAATATATTACTATTGTTATTAATAATTTATTATATATTATAATTTATATCATAAAATTATTTAAAATATGATAATTTTTTATAACAAATAATTATTTTTAAATATCCTAAAATTTTTAAATATAACAATTTTAAATTATTTTATATTTCGAACAATAACGAATTGAACACGATTGAACACACCACTGTTCGTTTTTGGTTCGTTTAACAAATCAGACAAAAAAAAAAAAATTAGGTTTGTCTCGTTTGCTTATCGAACGAATCGAACACAAACTCCCTCACGAACTGAACACGAACTGTTCGTGAACAACTAACTCTTTTTGATAGCCCTATCCATACTTTATAGCGGTAGTATGAGCCTGCTCCCTGATCTCCACTTGATCTATCAGCAATTTTTCCTGAAAAAAAAATCATAAAATAATTGAATTTTTTGTATATTATTATAGTTAATAATCACAAATTATTGAAAGAATTTTATGATTTATCATTACTTTTTTCATTATATATTTAGCAACAAGAAATTCATGTCATTAATGCAGCTTCAAATGTATCTGAAATTTTTTATATTTCATTATAAGAAATACATAACTAATATTATAGTTTATACTTATGCTTCTTGAATAAAATTAAGGATAAATATCACTACGTCCGGTGAATTAGAGTTGCAAATAACAGCATGGTTCGCATCACGCCGTGTGTTCGATGGTGTGTGGTGCAATTCACACCATCGTCGACACGCCCATCATTAAGACAAATATTTTCTCTAATAAAGAAAACATTGCGTCACCCAACGTGCAAACGACAGCGCAATATAATCTTCGCCGTCATCCACACGACATAATATTGATGCTTTAACTCGGACCTGGAGACTTCTCACAAAATGTATCCCATATGCTCGGTCCTCTCCCTCCTGCCTTTGTTGCTCCTTCCACCTAATGAAAAACCCTCAATGAGAGAGCGAAAAAAATTATTACGTACGAACTGTGCATGTTTCGTTGTATTTGTTATTATATTAGCTGTATTGATACAACCAATACAATCAAAATACGAAGAAATTCACATGCACGAACTCCGCACCTAATAATTGCTCGAGTGATAGAGAGAAAAAGAGAGATTGCATGAAACCTGGAAAGCAGAGCTGGCAGCACCAAAAACGAAGTCAGGGGGGAAGATGTTATGCGGCTTATGATCCAAACTAGAAAATGACTCAATGTCCTCCTCAGATAAAGCAACATTATCGTTAATTAACCCCTTAACAACAAGATAATTACGTGTTGAACCAGTTGAAGAAACTGGAGATACAACCTTCCAAACCCTTGGTTTCCTTAACAGTGAATTACCACTGGCTAATGTTCCTCTTAGAAGACAAAGCAGCAGGAACCTGAGCGTTAACTACAGTTAGAGCCATATTGTTCGCTGCAATGAAGTGCGGTTAAGAGCTGCAGGCTGTGCCGCATTATATAGGCGCAAGATCCTTCGTATGGAAAGCTTCTAAGTTCTATGTTTATAAAACGAGTTTCACATGAAGGGAAAAGCTAACAAAGATGAATCTGCTCATTTATTTCCAACCAACCTCTTGTTTCACTTTTTTCATTATATATTTCATATATTGATACCTTAAATTTGATAGTTAACCTTCTTAAATATGTGCATGAAAAATCATATTTTATTTTACTTTTAAATAATTAATTNTTGTATTGATACAATCAATACGATCAAAATACGAAAAAATTCACATGCACGAACTCCGCACCTAATAATTGCTCGAGAGATAGAGAGAAAAAGAGAGATTGCATGAAACCTGAAAAGCAGAGCTGGCGGCACCAAAAACGAAGTCAGGGGGGAAGCTGTTATGCGGCTTATGATCCAAACTAGAAAATGACTCAATTTCCTCCTCAGATAAAGCAACATTATCGTTAATTAACCCCTTAACAACAAGATAATTACGTTTTGAACCAGTTGAAGAAACTGGAGATAGAACCTTCCAAACCCTTGGTTTCCTTAACAGTGAATTACTACTGGCTATGTTCCTCTTAGAAGACAAAGCAGCTGGAAGCTGAGCGTTAACTACAGTTAGAGCCATATTGTTCGCTGCGATGAAGTGCGGTTAAGAGCTGCAGGCTGTGCCGCATTATATCCTTCGTATGGAAAACTTCTAAGTTCTATGTTCTTAAAACGAGTTTCACATGAAGGGAAAAGCTGACAAAGCTGAATCAGCTCATTTACTTCCCACCAACTCCTTGTTTCACTTTTTTCATTATATATTTCATATATTGATACCTGAAATTTGATAGTTAACCTTCTTAAATATGTGCATGAAAAATCATATTTTATTTTACTTTTAAATAATTAATTATGGCGGTATTTGTGATGTTAAAATTTTTAGTATTTTAAATATAAATATGGAAGTTTAGATGTTAGATTTATAAATGTGTAAGAATTGTATTGTGTGTATGTTAATGTCTCTTAGTAATATATATACATATAATAAAAAAAATAGGATTAAAAGAAAAAAAAGATAATCACATACAAATCACTTGAAATATTGATATTTTTTTATTAATAATTTATGTGATATTTTTGAACTTCTGTTAGGCATGACTCATATACCATATAAGAGACAGATGCTGGAAAGAAGTGGAGCAGAGTGGAACGAAAGAATTTGTCCAAATTGGGGGAGTTTCGGAATGTGGGTTGAAGGTGCGGGGGCAACGTTCCATATACTACGTCGGTGTTATATATATATTTGTTGTTTGTAACCCTAAGACTATTGTAGCTTGTACTCTTTTATGGAATAGAAAGGAAGCCACCGCTTTGTCCCCCGAGGATGCAGACATTNGACGAAAGAATTTGTCCAAATTGGGGGAGTTTCGAAATGTGGGTTGAAGGTGCGGGGGCAACATTCCATATACTACGTCAGTGTTATATATATATATATATTTGTTGTTTGTAACCCTAAAACTATTGTAGCTTGTACTCTTTTATGGAATAGAAAGGAAGCCACCGCTTTGTCCCCCGAGGATGCAGACATTTTTGTCGAACCTTGTTAATCTTTGTGTGTTCTTCTAGATTTGTGTCAGTTTCTGTTTTTCTTCGCAATAATTTCTCAACAAGTGGTATCAGAGTAAGGTTCTCGTTTCGCGCGAAGAGTTGTTCGACATTCGTAGCGACGCCGCAGCCGACGGGAAGAGGAGTTCGCGAATCGCGACACGTTTGATCGCGAGAGACAAGGTAGACAGGTCGCGACGGCTGTGCGGTGATTGGCAGGGAGTTCGTGTGAGGATTCTACAGTGAGGATCCAGGACGCTTCCGTGAATCGTGAAATCTGGCAGGAGTGGTTTGCGGCAGATTGGAGCTTCTCGTGACAAACTTCGCGAAGCGGTCCGACGGCGTTGTGGGGCACCGGGAAAGGAAAGTTCAGCTTTAGGATGGAGCAGATGAGGAGATTCCACTAGAAGGAATCTTCCTTCGATTTCCTTTGTTGGAGGCTGCTACGGAGGTGAACAAAGGAAATTTTCTCCTGGCCTGCGGAGAAGAAAATGGAAGAGAATCAAGGAATATTCCATTTGGAAAGATTTTGAGCAAGGAATTTTTGGCTCAAGGACTTTTTGAAACTTAGCAGAGGAATCTGCATAAGAGTTTGTTGCAGGATCAACTTCAAATGACATTTCTGATACAAAATTTGAGGTGGTGAAGTTCGATGGAACTGAGAACTTCAGGTTGTGACAAACAATGATCAAAAGAATTGTTGGCACAACATGAAATCTTGAAGGCTTTGCGGGGAACGAAACCAGACGCAAAGGAGGGTGCATATTGGAAAGAATTGCAACAACGAGCGACAGCAACCATACGTCTATGTCTGACAGATGATGTTATGTATCACTTGATGAATCTAAAATTTCCACGTGATGTATGAAAGAAATTAGAAACTCGGTTTATGTCCAAATCTTTGATGAATAAATTATATCTGAAGCAAAAACTGTATGGGCTGGAGATGCAAGAAGGCTCTGATCTGACACAGCACGTGAATGACTTCAATTAAAAATCATAACTTTGTCAAGGCTTGATGTGAATTTTGAAGATGAAGATTGAGCAATGATTTTATTGTGTTTATTATTTTTTTCTTATGAACACCTAATGACTACTTTTACATATGAGAAAAAAACTATCAAAGTTGATGGGATCACTGTAGCATTGTTAGCGCGAAAGCAACGGAAGCAGAATGCAGGGGGAAGCTCTCATGATGACAATTTATATGTGAAGGGTAATCAGGATCGTGGAAGGAAGAAAGAGAAGGAAGATTCTGAAAGACAAAATTCCAAATCAAATTCCGAANGGTTTCTGTTTTTCTTCGCAATAATTTCTCAACAAGTGGTATTAGAGTAAGGTTCTCGTTTCGCGCGAAGAGTTGTTCGACATTCGTAGCGACGCCGGAGCCGACGGGAAGAGGAGTTCGCGAATCGCGACACGTTTGATCGCGAGAGACAAGGTAGACAGGTCGCAACGGCTGTGCGGTGATTGGCAGGGAGTTCGTGTGAGGATTCTATAGTGAGGATCCAGGACTCTTCCGTGAATCGTGAAATCTGGCAGGAGTGGTTTGCGGCAGATTGGAGCTTCTCGCGACAAACTTCGCGAAGCGGCCCGACGGCGTTGTGGGGCACCGGGAAAGGAAAGTTCGGCTTCAGGATGGAGCAGATGAGGAGATTCCACTAGAAGGAATCTTCCTTCGATTTCCTTTGTTGGAGGCTGTTGCGGAGGTGAACAAAGGAAATTTTCTCCTGGCCCGCGGAGAAGAAAATGGAAGAGAATCAAGGAATCTTCCATTTGGAAAGATTTTGAGCAAGGAATTTTTGGCTCAAGGACTTTTTAAAACTTAGCAGAGGAATCTGCATAAGAGTTTGTTGCAGGATCAACTTCAAATGACATTTCTGATGCAAAATTTGAGGTGGTGAAGTTCGATGGAACTGAGAACTTCAGGTTGTAGCAAACAATGATCAAAAGAATTGTTGGCACAACATGAAATCTTGAAGGCTTTGCGGGGAACGAAACCAGACGCAAAGGAGGATGCATATTGGGAAGAATTGCAACAACGAGCGACAGCAACCATACGTCTATGTTTGACATATGATGTTATGTATCACTTGATGAATCTAAAATTTCCACGTGATGTATGAAAGAAATTAGAAACTCAGTTTATGTCCAAATCTCTGACGAATAAATTATATCTGAAGCAAAAACTGTATGGGCTGAAGATGCAAGAAGGCTCTGATCTGACACAGCACGTGAATGACTTCAATAAAAAAATCATAACTTTGTCAAGACTTGATGTGAATTTTGAAGATGAAGATCAAGCAATGATTTTGTTGTGTTTATTGTTTTTTTTTCTTATGAACACCTGATGACTATTTTTACATATGAGAAAAAAACTATCAAAGTTGATGGGATCACTCTAGCATTGTTGGCGTGAAACCAACGGAAGCAGAATGCAGGGGGAAGCTCTCATGATGACAGTTTATAGGTGAATGGTAATCAGGATCGTGGAAGGAAGAAAGAGAAGGAAGATTCTGAAAGACAAAATTCCAAATCAAATTCCGAAGGCAAAAGGACAATTCATTGTTACAAGTTCAAGGAGACAGGTCATATGAAGAGAGATTGTCCAAAGCCGAAGAAGCAAACTGAGGAGAAAGGTGATACTTCATCGAAGTCCGTAAGTGACAATTTAGATTGCAGTGATAGTGATATGTTTTCAGTTTCATCAACTCAGTTCATGGATGCATGTATTCTTTATTCAGAGTGTTATTATCACATAAAACCTAACAGGGAGTGGCTTACTTCATACATGTTAACTAATTCTGACTCAGTCTATTTACGTGATGATAAATGTTGCAATATTGTTGGTATTGGTGAAGTTAGAATTAAGATGTATGATGACACATGATTCAGATTGGCTATAAGTTATGGGAGTATGATTATTATATTTATGTGGAGAGCCTTGATGATCGTTCTATTATTTTTCTGTTACTATGTTGATGATATACAGATTGCTGCAAAGAATATGAATGATGTCCGTGATTTGAAAGCTTTGTTGAGTCAGGAATTTGACTTAAAAGGCTTGGGTCATACAAAAAAGATTCTTGGAATGGAGATTCATCAAGATAGAGGCTCAAAACAATTATGTTCATCCCTATGAGGCTATGTTGTGAAAGTGCTGGACAGGTTTAAGATGAACAAAACAAAGTCTGTGAGCACTCCATTGGCAAATCATTTTAAGCTTTCGTTACAACAGTGTCCTAAAACAGATACATAAATCGAAGACATGACAAGTGTTTTATATGCCAGCGCAGTTGGCTGCTTGATGCATGTAATGGTATGTACTCATTCTATTTTGGCTCATGTTGTTAGTCAAGTTTGCAAATAGATGTCTAAAACTGGAAGACGACATCGGGAAGTAGTCAAGTGGATTTTCAGGTATCTGAAGAGTACTGTAGGATACAAAATTATTTTTTAAAGTCAGCAGAATGATCCTTCAGTTGTGGGATACGTTCATTGAGACTATACAGATGATTTAGATGTCAAAAGGTCTACAACTGGGTATGTGTTTACTCTTGGTGGAGGGCCTATATGTTGGAAATCAACAATTCAGTCTATTGTGACATTATCTACAATTGAAGCTGATTACATGACATTAGCTGAAGTTGCGAAAGAAACCTTATGGCTTGTTGGGCTAGTAAAAGAACTGGGCGTTGAGCAAGGTGGAGTTCAGTTGCATTGTGACAGTCAGNCCCCTCCCAACTAACCAAGTAGCTCATATGTATTTGTTTGCAATAGTTCTAGGAATTATACCAAAAGTCTCCATATCTACCCCAGTGTTTATAATTAAATCAGTCCCTACAATTAAGATAAGGAATTGATAAGCTGTCCCCATGAAGAAGAAGTGCTAGTTGAGAGGAAGGTATAGTCCCTACAGTAATCTCTTTAGTATCTTTTCCCCTTACTGCCAAACTATGTGCAAGAGTGTTACCTTCCCTCAGAATTTGCTGGAGCATCACTTCAATATTGCTCAATGTACTCCTGATTCTTGGAGTCCACCTAGCAACATTCCATGGGGCAGCTTCTTCCTGTTTTAATATCCTGATACAACTGATGGAATCAGATTCTACCACCAATTTAAAGATATTATATTGATTGGCAAGGTAGAGAGCCCAACAAATAGCTATCATCTCAGTTTCAAGTGCATCTTTAGCCTAAGTTGGAGATGAAAAGTAAAAAATGCACTTTCCAAGAGAAGTCCTAATGATACCTCCCACACCAGCAACCTCCATATAAAAGCTCCCATCTGTATTAGCCTTCAACCACCCTTTGTGAGGGGGGTTTCAGAGTACCAAAGTTGGTCTAGGCATATTCAGATTATTTCCAATGGGCACCCAATTCAGGAAAATATTGGGAAATTTCTGATACTTAACAATTTTTTACAAATATGAAGTACAATTTAGGACCACTGCCATTCCCTTAGGATTGATGTTGTCACACTTTACTTGGTTTCTACACATCCATAGGAACCGGGCAACAACCCAAGGAATGATTAATAAATTTGCATCCAACCATTCCATCCAACGCCCCTGAAAATATTGCCAGCTGACTTTGAGAGTATCAATTTAGAGCTGGTTTAAAAGATCAGACCATACTCTTTGAGAGAAACTACAAGAAAAGAATAAATGATCCAGACTTTCCTCAGCTTTACTGCACAGATAGATGCATGAGGGTCCCCTAAGCACTTTCATCTTCAAAATATCATCACTACGTAGTAATGATTTCCACAGCCTCTAGAAAAAAAAAGACATGGAAGGTGTTAACCACTTTCGCCAAATCATATCCCCCGACTTAACAAGTTGCCATTTATATAATTGTTGGAAAATATAAGTAGACATTTTTTTGTGAGGAAGCCTGTCTAGTAATGATTCTATCTTTCTGTACAGGGTTGATTTTAACTTGCTTAACCCAATATACTTGCTCTTCAGTTGAGATGGTATCCAACAAATTGCAATTCCACTGATTATCAGTCCATAATTCCTTCACCTTTCTCATTAAGTTTGGATTGGAGGTGTTTAGTATCTCCCCATTCCAAACCCAATTATCCATCCAGAAATTTACTTGTCCTTCTCCAAGCTCCCAAATAAATAAGTCCTCAGCTTTGTGTCTACCTCCAAAAGTTTAGACCACAGCCTGGAATCACCCACTTTCTTCTTAGTCATGGTAAGATGTATTGTCCTGCAACACTTTCCCTTCATAAAAATTGCCTAAAGACTATCTTGTGCTCTGAACTTTATCCATAGTTTACATAGATTGATGACACTGAGCTGCTGAAAATCATTAAAGCCTAGACCTCCTGCAATTAAAGGTTTACACAGTTTTTGCCAAGCTAACCAATAGAGTTGTTTCTTCTGTCCTGCCCACAGAAATTTGTTAAAGATTCTGCCAAGCCTTATTTGAGTTCCTTTCTTCAAGGTGAACATTTGAAGAGCATAATATGGGATGGAAGTTAAGATGCTTTAAGGAAGGTGATTCTACCTCCATTAGATAGGAAGTAATTAGCCCAGCATTGAAAAGGCTAAAGCTTGAAAGACGATTCTGATAAGTAGTTACGCTGCCATTTTTCCAATATCATGGAATAGCATGATTCGGGGCTAAGGTCACTCCAGTGGGAGAGCCGTGTGATGGGTGACCTTCTAGCAAGGTTCAGAGAGCAGTTGTGTATGTGATGCAAGTGAACGTGTACAAAAAAGCTGACGTCAAGTTTTTTTGTTTGTTCCGTCGTCGAAACTATCTATGTTTCTACGATGGCCCAAGAACACGCTCATTCTTCATCCGCAAAGTGACTATATATATATATATATA